>CABHPH010161486.1:0-73130 GCA_902168325.1 Peromyscus nudipes | reverse complement strand
GTGTGTGTGTGTGTGTGTGTGTGTGTGTGTGTGTGTGTGTGTGTGTGAGCTGGCAGCCCAAAGAAAAATCCATCAACGTACTTCAGCTAGTTTTAGGTTTGTAACAATTAAAAAGAAACACATGGAGATATTCTATCGGTGTTCATAATGCTTTTTATTTTCCATGGAGTGGAAAAATAAATAAATAGGTTTTAGTATACACTTCTAAGCTATATAAGATAACAAATACTGCATGGGTCTAGAAACCCTATGGCTATTCACAAAGAAAGAATTCTCATAGAAAAATCTGCATTTCTGAGAGAAAGCTATTAGCAAATGATCAGATTATACTAGAGTATCAACTACAGATATTTTAACAAGATAGCTAAAAATTAAGTCAGTGAGGAATTTTCAGTCTTTTTCTTTCTTTTTTTTTTTTTTGAAGCCTTTCAATCAGTTGCCATAATATAAGTAATGCATGCATTTGTGTTTTGTTTTGTTCCTTGCTTCATGCTGGGGGGCCTGCATGCACTTTTGCCTACAGCACTTTCAACACTTTCTCCCCCAGGTGGCTATGATTACAGAATATCATACATGTCCTGCCATTCTGATGCACAAGCAACTCTCTCTCACACATGTAAGGCTTCTGATGCATAAACCCTAAAGTCTCATCGTCCATATCACAAAGACCACAGAGACCATCTTTACTCCAAAAAAAAAAAATGAGAAAAGTTCAGAAGATGCAAATATAGTGCTCAGTTTCTAAAACATGCAAATATAGTGCTCAGTTTCTAAAACATATTAACCAAGAAAAATTACATTTTGGAAAATAAAAAACAAAATAAACTGGTTGAAAACAGGATGTAGATGAAGATGGGGTAACAAGTAATGATGGATTTTTATCTTCATTATGAAGTAATCATAAGCAACAAAAATGTCTTTGTTTTGGGGGTCTTTCAAAAGTAAAATTTGACATATTTAAATTTTGAGTTGTAGTTTTAACAAAAGTATTTTGGAAAGAAATTACAGCAAGAAATGAAAGCTTAAAATTTTATTTGGGTGAGACGAACTGTAGAAGGATTCATCTTATTTTATGTTTATTATCAAGTTATTATCTGCCTGTTGTTAATTGGTAAGAACAAGTTGATATTTAGCCAAAAATGAAATTGCTTTTGCTTAGAAGAAAATAATGCCAAATTTCTAAGTAGGATCATCTGATTGTAGTAGTGATTTCAGTATAATCATGTGAGCTGCTGGAATGTGCACAGAGCAATGCCCAACCTCAAAACTCATAATTTCATTTATGCCAGTATTAAGTCCAGTTCTTCACATAACTAAAATAGGAAAGCTAATATATAAAGTAGGTTTTAAGGCCTGAACAGATAACTCAGTATTAAAAGTACTTGTCAAGCAAGTGTGAGGACTGGTGTTCAGATCCCCAGAACCCAAGGAAATGTCAGGTGGGTGTAGTGGCCTGCCTGTATTTCTAATAGTGGAAGGTGGAGACACAGTAGCCTTAGAACAAGGTGGCTAGTAAGATTAGCCATATTGATATAAGCTGTAATCTGTTCAGAAATTAGTGCTGAGGTCAAAAATGTGTATCTTCATAATCAAAATGAGCTTTTCTCTCTTATGCTTCCCAAACTGTTTTCTGGAGAACTTTTGCTTCCTGAGACCTCCATGTGTACTCTCCCTTAAAGCACTGAAGGACTTTGCAGAGATGAAGCCATGTAGTTTTACAAACAAAATATTTGCTAAATTATTTACTATGGATTCGGTGTTTAAGGAAGGTCCCACAGGAATTGAAAAAAATTGATTTTCAGAGACATAAATCAAGATTCTGACTTACATGACCCTGAGATGTGTGAATCATACAAACACAATCATGAATGGCAACATATTCCCGCTGAAACATTGAGATACAGAATAAACAAGGCTGTTGCAAAGTTTGAAGTTACTGGCATTTACAAAGATGATCTTTGCCAGCTTCCACACTGACTTCTAGTTTTCTATGGATCTGACATTTTATCTATAGAGATAAATGGCAAGGTCATTCTTCTATAACACTTTTCTAGTAAAAGCTGCAAGCTAATATGTGCTGACTGTCCACTTTTCATTCTCTAGATAGTTTCCTTTGCATCACAAAAATAGCCCCAAGAAATCCAAAATAGAAAAATCAATGGGGCCTATGTGAATCTAAAGTATGTGTGAATGTACTTGCGTCTGTAGAATAATGTGTACAGTATCCCCTAATATTCTTTCCCCTCCCTGACTCTCCACAGTCACAACATAGACTAATCTTTGAGGTATCAGAACAAATATCTCCCTGAGCAACACTATGTTTTATATAATTTGGGAGCTTAAAGAAAGCACTGTCAAGTGATCATGAAATAATGATTTGGCAATCCTCACCCCACCAGGCTTATAAACACAATGATTGGAGAAGAAAGTAGTGAAGTCAGGAGCTGCCAAACTATGACTGTTGTGAGCTGGGGGCATTTTCTGGATCACTAATATCAGGAGCTGTGCTCAGATGTGTGGGGTTTTTATGGCCACTGTTCTTTCTCTGGCCTTTATTAGATCGTTTTACAGGTAAAAGTTTCAGAATGGAAAAAATGGAAAGAAAGGAATGAAGAGGATTGGGTGTGAAATACTTCAACAGTATTCTAAGAAAAATAAAATAAATGAGGGGCAGGTGGATTTTGCTTCCAGGCCAAGGTGGGGTTAGTCAATGTTCTTGACCAAACTGTACCTGCTGGCTATAATTAGATCAGGCCCTGTAGAAAATGAAACACCGTATTTTGCACATTTATATGTCTCAGTTTTTCATGGGCCCTGGCAACACACATATGCCTCCGACCAGCAAGAGGCTTCTATGAGCTTGGATACTCAACAGGAATCATGAATCCCTGGACACAAGGAAACCACTGAGATCCCATTCTTTCCTCCTGCCAATTGTAAGTGCTTATTTGATGTCACACTGATTTGGCTGCACATGGCATGTGAGGCTGGACTAAGATAACAAAGGTTTTCAGACAGTGGTGAGTTGTTAATTTTCTCCCAAATAGAAGATCTAAATGAAAAACAGAGCACGGGGTTGGGGACAGGGAAGAACATGAGAATGGAACCCAGCTTCCTGCCAAGGAGAGAGAATCAAGGACAGATGGAGACAGAGCTTCCATATTCTTTTAAAGGAACATCTGCTTAAAGACAGTAGGTAAACCAGAAAGAAATTTCTGATTCTAGGTGAGTATTGTAAAGCTCAGCCCTTGACATCACAGCAGACTTCTCTCTCCCCGAAATACACTGGTAAACTTTAGTTTCCTGTATAATGGTCTCCTTTGTAATGCTTTCTTTTCTACACCACTCTTCATTGTTTATCTCTATCTTTATTGAATGAGGGCACCCAGAGCTAATTGTGACAACATCGATAGGCTCCTTCTCATGCTTGCTTCGTAAATATCACTCCTTATTCCTTGTAATGTCTTGGCAGTTTTAACTCTTCTACACACTGACCTGTGTGTAAGTCCTTTGTAAAAATCCTGTGATATTCATTACTATTATTATTATTATTTAAAACTTTATGTTTATTATTAATGTCTGTGCCTGATGGCTATGTAGGTGTATGAGGATATACGCATATCTGTGGGAATGAACATGAGCATGTGTACGATCAGAGGGAAATCTTGGGCACTGATTCTTCATCTTTTACCCTGCTTGAGACGGAGACTTTTTGTTGTGTCTTTTTGCAGCTTCATAAACCAGATTAGCTAGCCGAAAGGCTTCCAAGAATTCTCTGGCTTCCACCTCACAGCTGCCAGTAGGAGCGCTGGGATTACAGATGTGTTCTGTTTCATCTGCTTTTGGTTTTTTTTTTTTGGGGGGGGGGGAGTTCTTGGAATCCAAACTCAGGTCCTC
Organism: Peromyscus nudipes; assembly: GCA_902168325.1. Lineage (NCBI taxonomy): Eukaryota > Metazoa > Chordata > Mammalia > Rodentia > Cricetidae > Peromyscus > Peromyscus nudipes. The sequence goes on along the minus strand of CABHPH010161486.1, from coordinate 69,233 downwards.
ATACTTTCTCAGCAAGCGTTTTTACCTACTGAGCCAACTCGTGGAAGTGAATCCTTTTCAATGAATCGGAAATTCCTTGAAAATAAATAATATATTTTTCCAATTTTTATTCGTCTTCTATCATTGTAGCTTAAGATATTCTAGGCTTGCATTATGTATGGATGAAATCACAAATTCTCTTCCCTTTTGGGGAAAGTTCTTCTGGCATCATCTTTCAAGAAACCTTCTACCAGATTTTATCTGTTCCCTGACCACATCCTTGGAATTTCTCCACTTCCCCCAGCCCCCCGTGAAAGTTCTGTGACACGGAACAGGAAGGAAGTACACAGGTATGAGATGCGTGTGTCCTCTAAGAAGACAGAAGTAGAGTTCATGGTTGAATTACCTAGCTTCCTCTATCATCCATGCTATACTTTGAAGGTCTGCTCTAAGCAGTCCTTTGAGTGTTTTCAGAGGCTTTGCTGGACTACCCATGACAGTCCATGATCATAAAAACATATTTTATTGGGTTGCATCCTTGTCTCCTTCAAATTTTACTTCCCCATGGTTCTTTCTATGATTACTTATTTATCAGATAGAATTTGAACAAATAATCCCAATTAGTAGGAATTAAATATATGGGAGATTCATCATAAGAAACCAAATTAAGCAAATGCAGAAACTGACTAAAAAGCCATGAATACTAGGAGAAGCATACAGAAAGAAAACGTCAAGAGAAGGCTGGTACCCCACCAGGAAAGAGAGACTTTTTGTCTACAGGAACTTTTTACCTTCCTAGAAAATTTCAGTACTGCTTCTAGGGCATTGAAGCTTATCCAGGACACTGTTCCTTCTGCAATGTTAATTTATCTGTAAAGTGTGGTTACAAAATCCCTGCACTAATATTTGATAACTGTCCTTTGAGTAACTGGATATTATGCCTTAACCAAGCTAACACAGAAATTATTTCTACCTATATGCAGTCTTGGGACAGTTTTGGGGGAATCCAAAACAAAATGAGGTACCCCATAAATCTAATCCTATTTTCCTCACTACATTTATCATTGCTGGCCAACTTGCTGTCATGCTCAGATATTTTCATTTAAATAAAAATAAATCGTTCTATACTATGTCTTGATGATGTTCCCATTGTGTTGAGTCTTCTGATCCTGAGACATTTTGTGCACAGTGACTTACTATCTACTATCACTTATCCTGCAAATGCCTGTAGCAGTTGCTGTTGATCCAACAAAAAGTAGTACTGGTAGTCATAGCCATATCCAAAAGTGTTGACATACTACAACTTCGTCATAGCCATATCCAAATGTGTTAACATACTACAACTTCTGGGTACTCTCCTGACTATCCCTCTCACACCTTCACATTGTACTTATCACTCATTTTTTTGTCTAGTCATGACCTCGAATGATGATTTTAGGAGAATTCATTGAGAAGTGGCAATGATCAAAACTCTTCTGCATAGAACCGCAACTGGTACAACTTCTAATTCTCTGATGTATTCAGTGAAAGGGAAGCGCTCTATGTCTTTATTCACTGTCCCTGCATTTATGTTGTGTAGATGGAATCTAGTACAGGTTACTTGGAGAGGTGAATGTACTGTGGTATCTATGACATAATTCATGTACATGAGGAAAAAGTTTTATTCAATTTTTCTTTATTACCCCAGTATCAAAAGCATTTCTTGAACAAAATATTGGACAGCATATCATTTGAATTAATGAATCAGGGGAGTTCAATTTCAAAGGATTTGGGGGGAATTTTATCTGGCTCCCTACAAGACCAAAGATTATATTCTGATAGTTTTTAATTTTAAAAAAAATCATCAAACTGTCTGAAGACATGGGCTTTTAAATTAATTTATCTTGTTATTAGTATGAAAAAGAAATCAGAGAAACATTTTATTTGACCTCCTCCAACTCTAGTGGAAGATCTCCAAAAGACAGACATGAAAAAAATAAATTTAATAAATTTAAAATGTAAGATTTTATAGTAAAATGATATATTCTGCCCTTTGACCCCCTAAGTAACATAATTGTATAATGATCTCACTTGCTGCAGTGAGGCATCCTGACATCTTTATTATATTTGCCCTTATCTAGCATAGATCTGTTCAGGCAGGCAATGTCTCCATTTAATGCTTCAGTTAAACAAATTCAATTAAAATATAGTGGTCTTTTAAAACAAGGCCATCTCAACTGACTCCTAACTGGAAAGCATACATGGATGACATTTCACCTGTCTTAATATGGTTGGAGGAAAATTTAGGGAATTTTGAATAAAAATATATCCCAAGTTTATTTCTTTAAGTTATTGTTTTTGTTGTTGTAACTGACACCTTGGCATTCCAGAAGAGTAATTTTTGTTTCATAATTAAAAATGGGCAAGGATACTTAATGTATAGTCAATAACCATTTTCTTATAATGTAACCTTGTAAGGGGAGCTATAAGGATAGCAATTCAGTTCTTGTTACTGGTTGATTTGTTGTCCCCTCTCAAAAAAAAAGTCTCTATAATCGAATTCTCTATACATCAGAATATGAACATTTTTAGAAACAGAGTTACTGCAGATATAATTAAGATAAAATTGTACTAAAATAGGATGCTCCCATTATATATTGTGACTAGTCTTCAAAAAGTTCAACATGCGACTACAGACATCCAGAAAGAATATAATGTAATGAAGAGGGAAGTTGGAGTTATGTACTTACAAACCTAGGAAGGCCCCAGACTGTCAGTAAACAATTGGAGAATAAGGAAGAGTCAAGGAACAAGAAACAAATTTCCTTCAGGTTTTGAGAGAGCAATACCCCATCAATGCTGTCATTTCAGACTTCCAGCTTCCAGAACTGTGAGACAATAAATGTCTGATCGTTTAAGCCACCTGTTTGAGGGCACGTTGTTGCAGGCTTTCTAGTGCACTAATGCAATACTTCTCACAAGCTAAGGTATGCATTCTGAAATAGCAAGAATGAGAAGTTAGAGGGCACAAGAGGAAAGTAAGAAGATACAGCAACTTCCCAGTAAATGGCAATTTAAAATGCAGGGCTTGATGCTGTCCTATATCCACGGGATAAGATGTTGCAAAGATTAAGACAGGGGTGTTCTGAAATGGGGGTTGGGGTGGGCAGGGCTATGGAGAAAGGAGTTTGGCAGCCCTTAAGTACAGTGCTGTTATTTCTCTATACCCGTGTTTTGGCCACTTCTATAAAGATGCTCACAGAACAATGAAACATCCATGTGAAGACCTGGACTGAAGGTTTTTTGCAATTGCTCACTCACATGGGCATTTATCTCTCTGTCTCTCTCTCTCTGCCCTCCCTCCTCCATTCTATCTTTTACCTCTGTCCCCCGCACCCTTCACCCATTTCTCCTCCTCCTCCTCCTCCTCCTCCTCCTCAATTCCTGTTCTCCTCTTTTTTCTTTCCTCTCTTTCCCCTCTGTCCTGGGTAAAACAACCCCATACCTTTTACACATTGTACTCAAAACCTTGGTTTAAACCCTGATCCTCATCTGACATTTGGTTTCAGCCTTTCCTACTTAGCTTGATAAATTTATTTTTTTTTTTTAAAAAAAAGCATTTCCTAAAATGATCCTAATTGAAACATGAGTAGCCTTAGGCCTCATAAGAAAATGGAAAGAAAAGGAGGTCAGATTTGGATAAAATACAAATTTAAAACATAAGACCAGTTGAACTATGAACAACTTAAACAAATGTATTATTAAAGGATATTGCTTAACTTTCAAATTAGCTAAAACCAAGCTCATTTTTTTCTTCCTTTTTAAATAGCTTTTGTAAATCAATGAAAACCACACTTGAGCTGTTTCATCTAAACGTGTTCAATTTGTAAATACAGGCAAAGGACTAAAAACAACAAAAACATCCTATTAAAAATCAGCCTAATTGGCAGAAAGCCTTTTTAGCTCTTTCAGCAGATTTAAAACTCTTGGCCAAGCATCTCAATTTATGGTAGTTTTTATCTTTCATCACTATTGTCAGGTGACCTTCATTTCTGTGCCCAGAATTCAGTTCTCTGTGGATTTACAAGGTCTAAGTCAGCCCTTGAACTTGGTTGTGAAAGGACATTTGACATAGAGTGTCATGCAGAGAATAACATGCCTCTTTTATCGAAATGTTTACTGGAAAGGATATGTAATGCTTCTTCTCCCAATTACTCACGTGTTAATTTCAGCTTTGTTTTTTTAGTCTCCTTCTCCCTGACCTTGAATGACAGGTATATTAGCTAAGTTTGTCAGACTAGTGTTGGTCCCCTAGAGAAAACCCAGGAAGAGTTGACCTCATGCTAACAGTATGCACGGCCAGCTCAGACTTCTCTATCAGTCAGTGCCTGGGAAGGCCAGGCAGAGTCTTAGCTGCTTTCCTGAGTGAGCTTGATAATAAAGTTTATCCCATCACGAAGGAGAATATTGGTCAGAGTCCAGTTGCATGGTTTATGTTGAGAGTGAACTTTTCGACATTGCAAACCTGCCATATCAAATTAAGCAGAATAAAGCCAGCTGTTTGCACGATTATTTATAACATCACAGGAAACTTGGAACGACTTATTAAAGAATGGAAATATTTCTCTTTCCTTCGAAATAAGCTTGCCTTTGCCAAGATATACAGCAACTGGCTGGGGATGGGAATGGTGCTGAAGAGTTCCCGATTCCAAGGTTATTAAAACATACCTGGGCTCACTGAAAGCACCAAACCAGGTGGTGACGAACAGTCTCAGGGCAATCAGGACTGCCACGGTGAGCTGCTTACGCAGCTGCTGTGTTATACTCATAAAAGCCAAAAGTAACAGGAGTATCTGATTCTGCTGACCATGTTGCTGACCATAAGCTTTGGTCAAAGGTGTTTATCACCTTAATAAGCTCAAAGAAGTGCGCTTGAAAGGGTGACTGCAAGCAGCTTCACCTTCCTCTGCTCATTTGCTAACTGCCTGAGAGCAGAATCACTTGCAAAAGCTGAGCTAGTAATGGATTTGAGAAACATAAACGCTGTACAAATGCGACTTTTGTTTTTCCCTTTAAGTTTACGCTTTCATTCTCTACGACCCAAGTAAATAATTTAAGAATGTGCTAATACAGGAAGCTTTTAGGTGCTCAGAATATTATTACTCAGAGATATAAATCCTTATTATTTTGGTGTATACAAAGTGCATTTAACTGGGTCAAAGAAAATCCACACATTTGGGTTCTTGCTATTGATTACATGACTGATTTCTACAGTTTGTGGAAATTAAATAGGGTCAGCTGTGAGTACCCTGGACCATAACTTTAAGTTTTTGAATCAATATTCCACATCATATATTCTTCCAAACTTTTTTCTAGTATCTGTAGGTGGAAGTTTCTCCGGTCCCACCTGGCCCCACAGTCTCGCAGGTGCTTATAAAATAATTACTCAGAGGTTTATATTAATTACAAACTGTATGGCCTATGGTATTAGCTTCTTGTTAGTTAGCTCTTTCATCTTATATTAACCCATTCCTATTAGTCAATATGTTGTCATGTGGCCATAGCATTATCAGTCTGCTGGCATCTTGTTGATCCTTTGGTATTGGGTTGGCATCTCTCTCAACTCCACCCTTCTTTTCTCTGTATCTCTGCTTGGATTTCCCACCTGGCTATAAGCTTTCTTGCCATAGGCTAAAACAGATTTATTTATTATCCAATGGGAGCTACACATATTCACAGCATACAGAAAGACATCCCACAGCCAGTGTCTTTATGAGATAAATGGTAATTTACTCCCTCTATGCTGATCAGATGATATGGCACACTAGACAAACATATATATTTTTTGTGTGTATCTATCTATTCTCAATATTTTCCATCCCCAAAGTCTCTTTTTAGAGTTGCAACCATTTTGGCTATCCTCACTATGAAATGTTGCAATGGCATTTAAAATTAAATAAACATATCTTAAAAGATACATTAAAACAATTTGCATGATTAGTGTCTGAATACTCAAAATATTGGCTACCCAACAGAATGCAATAGGTTGTATCGCAAGCATATTAATGTGCCATGTATAACTCACTATGTATGGCAGTTTGAAAGCTCAGTTACAATTTAATTACACAGCAGAATTATAACAAAGTCAGGGGAAGTGTCAAGAGATGGAAACAAATTAATTAATTTGTTTATTCTAAACTTTCAGGTAATGAAAAAAAGTAATACAACAAAAGAGGACCCACATAGCAAGACAGACAGGACAATGGGGGAAGCATTGTGCAGTGTAGGAGTCTGTTAAAAGTTTCTTTTTTTTAGTTGCTCCACTTATCTTTTATTTAGCCTAATATGATGAATTAGGAGACAGAAATGGATTTAGGGACAGAAGAGGTCCTCATTATCTACCAGCACTAACTCATAGTGACTCATGAGGATTTTACTTTATTTTTCTGGATAGGACAAGAAGCTGGATTGTGCGTCACTTCATCAGTGTTTCACTGTGTTGTGGGGGAGCAATAGTGTAAATCGATTGGAAGATCTTCCTTCGAACAGCTAACATTTTCTGCACACATTCAACAGTACATTCTGTTTTCAGTTCATTTTTTTTCTTTTGAAAACTGATAATTACAACAGAGATGTCACATTTAGAGTTTGTTTTAATCATTATAAATTGTGCTGCATCAAATCCTATGAGATGGCTCAGCTGGTAAGGTCCCCAGTGCCAAATCTAATGACTCAAATTCAACCCCCCAGGACCCACATGATGGATTACTAGAACTGACTTCTGCAAGGTGTCCTATGACCTCCACCCATCACTATGGCATGTGCACATACAAACACACACATTACAAATAAAAGTAAAATTGCATTCATTTAAGATACACTTTAATTGAAATGAAATTACATCACTTTCCCCACTCCCTCTTCCCACTCCAAAATCTCCTATGTTTCTCACCACTCTCGATTTGAGAGTCCAGTGTCCACACACATGCTCACTCATGCACACACATGTATATTCCTGGTACTGAATGTGTAGCTAGTTCCCAGGAGCTAGTTAAGTCATGGACATTAGAAAAAAATCTACCACCACCACTTTCAAATGCAATAATTACGGTTAACTTTTCAAATTAGTTTTATTTTTTGACTCTTTTGTGTTTATTAACTTGTATTTAGTAAGAATGTTATTTCGAAATGGAGAATTCAGTTATTTGGTTAGTAAAATCAGTAAGAACTTCAGCTTTCATGAATTACAAATGGACATACAAGGAAAAGAGTTTATACTACACAAGTCCACACACCTTCAAAATAAAAACTTTATTTTGAACTTATAGACACACCCCCAATCACATTCATGATTTATTCATGGATAGGTTACACATGTCTAGTAAAAGTCAAGGATTCTTTTTCTTAAAATTTACCATATATATGATTTTTTAAAGAATTCTAGCCATAATAAAACAATGATGGTCTTGTTTTACACTTTCTGTATTTTATATTAACAAAACTTGATTCTTTATAAAATATAATAAAACATAATCATTTTAATAAATACAAGATTTCTGTCCATTAAAACTTTTTAAATTGTAAAGGCATTTTAAAAGCCACCCTTTTAAAACACAAAACTATATGAGGCAAGATAGTCTTCAAATAACAAACAAAGCCACATATACAAATGAAATAAAAACCAATGATATAACAAACCAACTATTCCTGTGAAACTCACTTAAAAATGTTTAAAAATACAAATTATAAAGTAATATCCAATAAGTTGCTTTTTGGATTGGAAGGGTAATTATTTTGCAAATGTGTATTTTTTTTCTTACAACAATGATCTAATTGCTATTTTGATGACATGTTTATTAAATGAATTTTGTGCCAATGATTGATAGATCTGGGAATCATTATCTATTCTTTGCTGTATTTCCTTTTTTGCAAAAATAGAATCAAGATCAGGGACTGGAGAGATGGCTCAGAGGTTAAGAGCACTGACTGCTCTTCCAAAGGTCCTTAGTTCAATTCCCAGCAACCATATGGTAGCTCACAACCATCTGTAATGAGATTTGGTGCCCTCTTCTGGCCTGTAGGCACACATGCTGTATAAATAATAAATAAATCTTTTTTTAAAAAAAGAAAAAGAATAAAGATCGACATTTTTTTTAATGGAGACTTGGTAATGACTTGCGACCTATCTATGTAAAGTCTTTACTAAAATGCTAAAATGTAGGTACCTAGACCCCGTCTAGATGTACATTACAAGCAATGAATGAGAGGCCATTCCCTCAAAGCACCTCTTCAGATTCTATTGAATTTTACTGTTTTTTATTAGACAGCATCTTTTGATTTCTTACTCTCTTAAAATTCAAAAGAACCTAGACTGTCTCTCCAAGTTTTCTCCCACTTTGCTTTCCATGAACAAGTAACGAACAAACAAACAAATAAATAAACACCATGAGATTTTTAATAAGATTGCTTTGTAATAGTACCCTCCCTGTGCCTGGAGGAAAGATGCATCTTTGAAGATGAAGATGAAGGTCAAGGAAAATTAAAGGAGTGAACACCACTGTGTCGCATCATTGCTGAATTACCAATCAATCACATTACTGTCGTATTGTAATATGACTCATCAAAATGGCATAAATAAACAGGTTTGACCATTTCTTTGTGTCTTTATTTCATTGTTAATTCTACTATGTCATATAATATATATTCTTTTAATCTTTTTTTCCTGTATTAATCTGTTTTCTGCTACAGGTACCTTAGGTATGAAAATAAAATAGATAAAGAGTTTTTAATTTTGGTTGGTTTTTTTTTCTTTTCTACATTTTAAAAATCAGAAATATTGTTGATAGTTTTCATAGTTATGTATAAATTATTAGCTTGTACCTTTTTACAACATCTTTGGTGTCTATCCATATTGTTTTAAAGTATTTAAATTAATATTTATAGAAATACTCAAAATCTTATATAAAAACTAGTTGCTACATTATTTTGTGTAATTGTACATTGAAGAAATACATCATGATTTGAAATAAAACAGCAGTGATTTATTTCAAAGGAAAAGATGTATATATCTAAATGTGTGACTAGAAACAACATACATGTACGTACATAACACCAATTAATAAACAAAGGGGGCTGTGAAATGAGAAGAGAGAAAGTAAGGATGTACAGAAGAGTTTGGTTAAAAGTAAAAAAAGGGGAGAGGAAATGATGTAATTATAATCTCAGAAAGAAAATAAATAATTTTAAAAAGAAAATAATACTAGATAATTATTTAAGGTCAAGTAACTCTTTTGACCTTGAGGAATATTATGAATTATGCCAGTGAAGGTATTTATGTATTTCAAGAACTCTTATAATATTATCACAGCCATTACTTAATAATCATTTCTTATCAGTTTCAGGGGCTTTGATACTCACTTCTGGTCTGAATAGACTCTTTTTTTTATAATTTAATTTAATTTTACATATCAGCCACGGATTCCCCTGTCCTCCCTCCTCCCACCCCCTCTCCCACCCTCCCCCCAACTCACCTCCCATTCCCATCTCCTCCAGGGCAAGGACTCTTATATGCACATTGTGTAGAGACATATATGTAGGTAAAATACCCACAAATAAAATAAAACTTAAAAAAAATAGTAATAATTACATGTTTCAAATTTACTTTGTATAATTTCATGTAATCAACAAAAAATGTGGACTCATTTATATATCTTGATTTATAAAGGAGAGGACAAAGATACTAAAGACTTCTTAGAATTAAAAGAAAATGAATTCATAACATACCCAAACTTAAAGGACACAATGAAAGCCTTGCTAAGAATAAAGTTCATAGCAATAAGTGTCTGCATAAAATATTTTGAAAAATCTCATACTAACAACTTAATAGCACAACTGAAATCTCTAGAACAAAAAGAAGCAAATTCACCCAAGAGGAATAAAAGTCAGGAAATAATTAAACTAAGGAAAGAAATCAGTAAAACTGAAACAAAGAGAACAATATAAATAATCAATGCAACCAAGAGTTGATTCTTTCAGAAAATCAACAAAATAGACAAATGCTTATCTAAACTAACTAAAGAGTAGAGCAAGAATATCCAAATTAACAAAATCAGAAATGAAAAGGGGGACATAACAACAGACACTGAGGAAATACAGAGAATCATTAGGTTATACTTCAAAATCCTGTACTCCACAAAATTGGAAAATCTGAAAGAATCAGACAAATTTCTTGATAGATACCACATACCAAAATTAAATCAAATCAAAACCAGATAAGTGATATAAATAGACCTATAATGCCAAAGGAAACAGAAACAGTCATTAATAGTCTCCCAAAAAAAAAGGGCCAAATTGTTTCAGCTCAGAATAGTACCTGACTTTCAAAGAATCAATTATTCCACAAAATAGAAACAGAAGGAACATTGCCAACTTGTTTTCTCAAGGTGACAGTCACCCTGATACCCAAACTACACAAAGATGCAACAAAGAAAGAGAATTACAAACTAATTTCCCTTATGAACATACATGCAGAAATGCTCAATAAAATACTTGCAAACCAAATCCAAGATGACATCAAAAACAGTATCCACAATGATGAAGTAGGTTTCAACCCGGATATATAGGGATGGTTCAGTCTATAAAAATCTGTCAGTGTAATCCACCATATAATCAAACTGAAAGAAAAAAAGCCACATGCGCATCTTATTAGATGCTGAAAAAGCCTTTGACAAAATCCAACTCTCCTTCATGATAAAAGTCTTAAAGGGATCATGGAGAAAAGGAACATATCTAAATATAATAAAAAGAATATACAGCAAACCAACAGTTAACATCAAATTAAATGGAGAGAAACTCAAAGTAATTCCACTAAAATCAGGAACAAGACAAGTCAGTCCACTCTCTCCATATCTATTTAATATAGTACTCAAATTTCTAGCTAGATAAATATGACAACAAAAGAAAATCAAGGGGATACAAACTAGAAAGGAAGAAGTCAAAGTACTGTTATTTGCAGATGGTATAATAGTATCCATATGTGACCCAAAAATTCTACCAGGGAAGTCCTACATTTTCACCAATGTGGCTGGATGTAAGACTAATTCAAAAAACCAGTAGTTCTCTTATATACACATGATAAATAGTCTGAGAAAGAACTCAGAGAAATAACATCCTTCAACATAGTCACAAATAATATAAAGTGTTTTGGGCTAACTTTAACTAAGCAAGTGAAAGACTTGTGTAACAAGAATTTCAATTCTTTTTTTTTAAAGATTTATTTATTTATTACATATACAGAAGAGGGCGCCAGATCTCATTACAGATGGTTGTGAACCACCATGTGGTTCCTGGGAATTGAACTCAGGACCTCTGGAAGAGTAGTCGGTGCTCCTAACCTCTAAGCCATCTCTCCAGCCCAAGAATTTCAATTCTTGATGAAAGAAATTGAAGAAAGTATCAGAAGATGGAAAGATCTCCCATGCTCATGAATCCCTAGGATTAACATAGTAACAATGGCCAATTACCAGAAGCAATCTACAGATTCAGTGTAATTCCCATCAAAATTGCAACACAAATCTTATTATTTCAAAATTTTCACTCATTTTACATACCAACCAAGCTCCCCCTCTCATCCTTCCTTCTGCTCCCCCTCCTCTCCCCTGCCTCCCCTCCCTCTGACCTACCCCTCATCCACTCCTCCAAATGGGTAAGACCTCCCATGGGGAGTCAACAAAGCGTGGTACATTCATTTGAGGCAGGACCAAGCCACCCACCCCCACCCACACATCAAGGTTGAGCAAGGCATCCCACCATAAAGAATGGGCTCCAAAAAGCCAGCTCATGTACCAGGGACAGATCCTGGTCCCACTGCCAGGGGCCCCTCAAACAGACCAAGCTACACAACTGTCTCCCACATGCAGAGGACCTAATGCAGTCCCATGCAGGTTCCACATCTGTTGGTCTAGAGTTCGTGAGGTGAGTTCCCACAAGCTTGGTTCACTTGTTTCTGTGGATTTCCCTGGGGGGTGGGTGGGCAGTATAGGGGACAGGATGGGGGATGAGAACATGAGGCAACTGAATGGTTGATCTGGGCAAGGGTTTGAATGGGAGAGCAACAAAAGAGATATCTCGATAGAGGGAGATGTTATGGGTTTAGGAAGAAACCTGGTTCCAGGGAAATTCTCAGTAATCAACAAGAATGACACCTAGCTAAGACTCCTGGCAAGAGTGGAAAGGGTGGCTGAAATGGCCTTTCCTTGTAATCAGATTGGTGAATACCCTAACTGTCATCACAGAGCCTCATCTAGTAACTGATGGAAGCAGATGCAGAGATCTACAGCCAAACACCAAGCTGAGATCTGGGAGTCCAGTGGAAGAGAGAGGAGGGTTTATATGAACAATGGGGGCCAACACAATTCTTTACAGACCTTGGAAGAACATTATTCAACTTCACATGGAAAAAACAGAAAAATCAGGATAGCTAAAGTAATCCTGTACAATAAAGGAACTTCCAGAGGTATAATCATCCTTGACTTTAAGTGCTGACTACAGAGCTATAATAACAAAAATATGATAGTGGCATAAAAACAGATGAATCAATAGAATTGAACAGAAGACCCTGAAATAAATCCATACACCTATATACACCTAATTTTTGACAAAGAAACCAAATTTATACAATGGAAAAATAAAGCACCTTGAACAAATGATGCTGGCATAACTTGATGTCAGCATGTAGAAAAATGCAAATACATCTGTTTCTATCACCCTGCACAAAACTCAGGTCCAAGTAAATCAAAGACCTCAACATAAGTACAGTTACACGGAACCTGATAGAAGACAAAGTGAGAGATAGCCATGAATGCGAAGCTTGGAGAATTCTAATGAAGAGAAGGAGGAAGGAGTGTTAGAGCCAGGGGGTTTAAGAATATCACAAGGGAACGCACAATTAACCCAGGCCCAAAGGAGCTCACACAGTCTGGACCCACAGGCAGAGAGCCTGCATGGGACCAACTTATCCCCTCTACATATATTTGACACTTGTGTAGCTTGGTCTACTTGTGGGACTCCTAGCAGTAGGAGCAGGGGCTGTCCCTAATGCTTTAGTTGGCTTTTGGGAACCTATTCCTCATACTGAGTTGTCTTGTTCAGCCTTAATACAAGGGAAGGAGCTTAATCCTACCTTAAGTTGGTATGCCATGCTTTGTTGATATCCATGGGAGGTCTACTCCTTTCTACACAGGAACAGAGGAGAAGGGAATTGAGGGGACCATAGTGGAGGTGGGAGGAGGGAATGGGAGGAGAGGAGGGAGTAAAAATTGCAGGAGGGATGTAAAACGAATGAATAAACTTAATAATTAAATAAGGACGGGGAAATATTACTTTGTCTCATATTCTATAGCTGAGTCCATGTAAATTAATGGCTCAAATATATACCATATTATAGAGGAAAATGAACAAACTTTATTAGTGTGTTCATCATGTATGGGAGCATGGCATCTCTGTAAAAGCTGTTTAGGGGCTGGAGAGTTGGTTCTGTGGGTATCATTTTTGCAGTGCAAGTATGAGGAACTGAATTCAGGTTCCAAGTACCCTATTAAAAATTAGAGCTGAGGTGTACACCTGTAATCTCTGTGTGGGAGAAGGAGGAGAAAGTGAAGGTGCAAAGATGGGAAGAGGTGGAGAGAGTGACAGACCCAAGGGTATCTCTGGAACATGCTGTTTAAAAAGTCTTGTCAACCAGTGAGCAACATGTTCAGCCAAAGACCCTGTCTCATAAAACAAGGTAAAGAATGACTAAGAAGGACACCCAACTTGGGCTTTTAGCCTCCCCATGAATGTGTACACAGGTGTATGTGTGCCTACACAATATGTTTATATGTACATACAAACATGAATACTATGTACATTATGCACACTCACATAATTAATAACAAAGAGCTTCTGAGTCTTTTCTTGACCAGAGACATTTCTAGAAAAAATTATCTTTCTTAAGACGAAACACATTCCTGATTTTATAGCTTGCTTTCTTCTGGAACTCACTGGACTTTAGCTCACATTAATACATTTGTATATGAGCCATATTTTGTGTTGGCACAGTCTTGAATTCTACATGTTTTGAAAACTAAATATGACACATAAAAATGACATAAATCCATACTGTTCTTTTTCATTACCCCCTCAAAAATGACATTAGATAAAAATAAATTTATTTAAATTAAAAGGGAATTGATTACAAACTGGGTTATTTCTCCTTATAGCATTTTTCTCTACATATTACCACAGAGTTACAGTGCTGTAATAGTTCACTAAGAGGCAAGCAATTAAGCACCTGCAGTTACTCCACAGGATATAGACGTCCTCAAATGAACAACTACATTATAAATAAACAAATAGAAATGCATGCATGCAATGATAAAGTCAAGCTGTGCTTCATTTTTAAATTGTAACAACTGGATAATGACATTTGTGATAAAGTCACATGCTTTTGTTAGAGCTCAGAAAATAAAACAAAGACAAAGAATCTTTTTTTTTTCCTTTTTGCTGTCCTTCGGTAAATAAAAACATAAAAATAAGGCTTGGATGTAAAGTCCCTCTAAACAAAGTTTATTCTTCTATACACTCCAAAAGAAATGAGAAAAGTCATTTTGTGAAACCATTCAGCCCAGACCACCTGAAGGAGTGACAAGTGCCTCTTGTTTCCATCCTTAAGCATTCTGTAATTAAACCCATATTTCATGAAGACAAGGTTTGTCAATATGTCTGAACAGGCTTACATCATACATCATTGTTCTCTATTCCTTTCATTCCTAAATTTCTTTAATTAATTCCTTTAATAATTTACTATCCACTATATGAACACAGAGAACTTTATTTTGGGACACTTGAATCTTTAAGCATCCTGATGTCCCCTACAAGCATTTACAGATTCTTAAAAGTGTCTATATTTGCCATTCATACCCATATCTATAAAATAAAAGCAAATGAGCATGTAAATTTCTGAGCTACAGTAGGCTAGTGAGTGGTCACAGATTTTGATCGTCTTCCTCGCCATGATTATTTCCTTTTTGCATGTTGATGCCTTTGGAAGCCTTCTTCTTACAGATTGCCAACTGGATATTCTTCTGCTCTGTGTAGTGAGTGTCATAAACAGGGAAAGGAAATCTCCCTTGGAATTGGTATCTATGAGCTCTTCAATGTCAGATGTTTATGGGTTAGCTCTACAAATATAAGGAATTACAGCTCCAGGAACTGAGTAGCAGGGTCATATTGATCCAACTTTTAAAAGCTAGAGAAAAATGCACCAGACTGCTGAGGTCAAATGTTTATTGTGCTCAAATTTGCCTGGCTGCCAACATGCTGAGTTGCTTTGGTTCTTAGAAACCCTTCAATGAACTGAAATCTGCAGCTTTTGCTTTGAGATCTCCATAAGAACAAATAAGCAAACAAATAAACAGTCTTATGAGGCATATCTGGAAAATTAATACTTTTTAAACATAATTTCACAGTACTTAAATTTATTTTTCATTGAAAATCTATCATATTACTTAAACATTTTTCTCTTTTTTCTTTTTATTTTATTTTATAATTTAATTTAATTTTACATATCAGCCACAGATTCCCTTGTTCTCTCCCCTCCCGTCCCTCCCTGCCTTCGCCCCAGCCCAGCCCCCATTCCCATCTTCTCCAGGGCAAAGACTCCCCTGGGGATTGAGTTCAAGCTGGTAGATTCAGATCTTCAAAGAAAAGTTAATACCAATACTCTTTAAATTGTTCCACACAATAGAAACAGAAGGAACACTACTTAAACTTTTAATAAGTAACTTTAGGAAGTCAAATCCTTCTGGTTTGTCTCATTATCTCATAGATTAATTATTATTTTTAATCTTTGTACATGTGAGGGAAGGGATATGAAAGTGTGGGTATGTGTATGAGTATGTGAATATGAATGCATGTGCCCATAAAGCACAGAAAAGGGCATAATATCCCATGGTTTTGGAGTTACAGACAATTGTGAGCTGCAACACATGGATGCTGGGAACCAAACTCACATCCTCTGCAAGAGTAGAACATACTTAACTTTTAACCTCTGAGCACTGTCTCTAACCCCACCCCCACCCCCTACCTGTTTAATCTACTGTCACATTTCTAGTGAATCATCAGAAAGCAAAAGAAAAAAAATCTCCCTCCAACATGTACACATTCATAAATAAAGTCAAAGTAAAATTGCACTGTTTATCTCCCATGGTAGTAATTAATATCTTTCTTATTATCTTTTCAGCACTAAACACACATTTAATGTTAACAGGGCTCTTTGTAAATTGTCATTTTTATTATTCACATATAAGTAACAATAATAAACCCCCCAAATACTATGTAGAAAATGATTATGAAAACTGCATTTTGAGTTCTCAGATACAGGTGGGAGTTTACTTTGCATCATTCATTTTTTGTAGATTTGACGGCCTCCTCTTATGTCTTTTGGATCTTGAGTGTTCCTTGATTTTACACAATTTTGTGGCATAATCAATATTTAGGAATTTATTCATAATGGCAATCAACTGGTGCTATGTTGGAAATAGAACACATGCTAAAGACCACTGTGTTAAAGACTTGGAATATAATAAGTGGTTCTGGGTGAACTGTGGACTTACCCTTGAAGAGGATTGCAGGACCTGATCTCTACACCCTGTTGACATCCCAGCCATCAAGTAGCTAGCTTTATTGTCCTCGGTGCTTTAGTCATGATATGCCACCACAATCCTAGAGCAACGAGGTCAATTGGTCATGAACTGAAACTTCCAAAACCATGAGCTAAAATAAACGTTTAGCCTTTATACACTTCTCATCTTTTAACTGTTTTTACAGCTCTGGAAAACTGGCTAATACAACTGATACTGGACCTTAGTTTTGTTTGTTCACCCCACAGCTTCCCATAAACTGTATTAACTTTCTAATTGTCAGTTTCCTCATGTAAAAATGGGAGGAGGAATAATGATTACCACAGAAGTGAGTGTGAGGTATTTGCTCTGAGAGAGTGGGGCAATGAATCTGACAAGGAGAATAAAAGTCTAAGCTCGACCTACTGCTTCAAGAGTGTTTCTATTCTGGTTTGGTTCAACTGCACCTTAGGTTGAGAGTACCTGTACCTTCAACTTTCCTTCAGGCAGGCTGCAAAAGCAGGCTGGAGTTTGTTTTCACATGGTTTCAACAACACTTGAGGATCAAAGAATGAAATTAGTTATGGAGTTTACAATATAATCATGTATGCATCATAAAAGACAAATAGAACAAGGAGAAAAGGCAGTTTAACACCACTGAATTAATAAAGACAGTGATAACCTCAGTAATTTAGAAAATGTGAAATATGACTCAAGTCATAGTAGTAGTTCAAAGTGTCTTAATTGGGTCATTTTAGAATTTTATAAAAATAGTAAATTAAAATAAAGATGGAACTTTAGAAAATACAACTATAGAATAAAATCTTATATTTCAAAACAATTGTATCTGAGGTAGGGGATTTGATCTGACATTATCTTTTACACTTTTTAAGTTGCTTATCTTCCCACAGATCATTGTCATCACTGGTAGTAACAATAGTAAATCCACCAGTACAAGGATTTATGAATGGAAACCCACTCCTTATAATAGTACCTGGCATGGAATTATGAATATATCTAAAATTAAAGGTTTCTGGAAAGATGGATAATTATTTCTACAGAAAACTTTATACTAATTGGAAGAGACTGCACCAAATCATGTTTTGTTTTGTTTTGTTTTTATAAAGTTTTTGAAAGCTCTTAAATCACCCAGCTTTCCCCAAGGATAGCTGCCAATATCTACTCAGGAAAACTTTCTTGAATTCTTTCCCTCTGAAGAATGAATTCCCTTATTTATTTCATTTCAAAGAAAACGATACTGGTGAAGGACTGGAGATAAAATTTTATATTACAAAACATGGTTTAAGCTCATCTTAGAATGAGATAACTGATTGGTTATTGTTGTCCTTGATGAGTAGCTTAATTGTATAGCTATGTGGTATAAAGTGATTATTTTTATATAAGATACTATATTTTTAGTCATTTACACTAAATATGATTTTTGTTAAAATATGAAGTTACTTCTTAAGTAAAAGTGGTAACGTTTCACATAATTCTGACCTGGTTTGAAATCTGGGGATAAAATGAAAAGTGGCTCAGCTATCTTCCTTATTTCAGTGGCATGAGTTTTATCTTTAAAAGTCTAAATTATGCATTTAAGATAGCACATATCTCTATCACATGTTTTCGTCTGCCTGCATATTCGAAATAATATCAGAAAAAAAAAGAACTCCTTTATTTTTTAAAAAAAAATGCAGATCTTGTCTTTAACAATCTGTTTTTGTAAAAAAAAAAAAAAAAAAAAAAACCTTCCTGCTCATATTTCTACAGTCTGCATCACCCAAGGACTACACAGAACTTGTTTTTAGCATGAATCTGAGTACATCTTCTTCCCACAGATAACAATGACAGTTGAGGTTGACTGGTCTCACAGTTGGTTCTCCTTTTTCCCCAAGGAATCCGGTGAAGGCACGTGAGATTTGTAGGGGAAGCTGAAGCCTGTCCTCTGACATATACATTCAAAGACTCGCCAAGTTTAAAGGCAAATTAAGAGTTGACATGAAACCGTGAAAAGTCGATTGTAAAGAATAAGATAGCAACTAAAATTTACAGCAGAATAAAATGTTAAAGGCCCCAAATAAATATCCAAGGAGAATATATGTTCTAAGATAGTAGACTTATTCCAAGGTTATCTTAGATTCACAGAAATCTTTCTAGTAAGTCCCCACATAAGAAGTTAAGAAAGAGAGCTATTTTAACAATTCACATAGGAAATTTTGTTCTTTTTATTTAATTAATTTATTTATTTTACATACTGACCATAGTTTGCTCTCCTTTCTCTCCTCCCATTCTCTCCCTCTTCCCCACCAAGCCCCACCCTCAAATCCACTCTGCCTCTTTTTCTGTTCAGAAAGGGGCAGGCCTCCCATGGGTATCAACAAAGCATGGCAAATCAAGTTGCTGTAAGACTGACACTTCCCATTGCATTAAAGTTGGGCAAGGCAATTCAGTATGAAGAATAGGTTTGAAAGAGCCAGCCAAAGCTTTAGGACAGTGCCTGCCCCAACTGTTAAAAACTCCAACTTAATGTACCAGGCTCTGCTGACTCCCATGGGAGCCCTTACCTCTTTGAAGAAGAAGATGGAGAGTACGTTGGGTGGGAAGGCTGGGGGAGGGTGGGAGGAGGGAAGAGAAGGGAATCCATGGCTGATATATAAATGAATAAAAAATTTTTCTTTTTTAAATCTTTTTTATTAAAAAAATTATTCATTTTACATACCAATCACAGATCCCCCTCTCATCTCTCCTCCCATTCCTCCCTTTCCCCCTCCCCCGCACCTTCCCCATCATGCACCTCTCATCCCCTCCTCCAAAAAGGTAAGGGATCCCATGGGGAGGGCAGCAAAGTCTGATTCATTCAGTTGAGGCAGGAACAAGCACCTCCCCTCTGTATCAAGGCTGAGCAAGGCATCCCACCATAGGTAGTGGGATCCAGAAAACCAGCTCATGCACCAGGGATAGATCCTGATCCTGTTATGCCCAGATCATGGGACCCCCAAAAGACCATGAGCAGAGACTGAATCCCATATGTAAAAGCAAAGAGCCTTCATTTTCTTTTTCTTTCTTTTTTTTTTTGTTTTGTTTTGTTTTTGTTTTTGTTGTTTTGGTTTTTTGAGACGGGGTTTCTCTGTGTAGTTTTGGTGCCTATCCTGGATCTTGCTCTCTACACCAGGCTGGCCTCGAACTCACAGAGATCTGCCTGACTCTGCCTCCCCAGTGCTGGGATTAAAGGCATGTGCCACTTCTGCCTGTTGAGCCCTTATTGTCAAGCTCAGAGCTTGGACCCTCTGTCTGACACAGCAGTGAGAGCAGAGAGCCCAGAGACCAGGCAGGGTGGGGTTTTTTAATCACAGCAAAGGTTGTGGTGAGGGGATTTCCAGGGTTCAGGACCCTGATTGGCTGACATTTGTCTAGGTGGTATAAGGAATGTCTGGAATGTCAGGCATTTCCTCTTAGATGCAGGCCCCACTGGATGGAGTCAGATTATGGATTTTCCTGGGTCCAATTGTTGCCTGCTAGAAACTGTGTCTGGGTCTCTAAGCCTGTCACAGCAGCTGTGTGGTCAAGCTGTTTTGGACTCCCCCAACAATCCCACTTCCAGGACCCCCTCAGACAGACCAAGCTACATGACTGTCTCCCATATGCAGAGGAACTAGTCTGGTTCTGTGCAGGTTCCACAGCTGATGGTCTAAAGTTCCTGAGTTTCCGCTAGCTTGGTTCAGTTGTCTTTTGAGATTTCCCCATCATGATCTTGACCCCCACCCCCTTGCTCATATAATCCCTCTTCCCTCTTTTTGACTGGATGCCCAGAGCTCAGACTGGTGCTTGGTTGTGGATCTCTGCATCTGTTTCCATCAGTTACTGGATGAAGGCTCTGTGATGGCAGTTAGGGTATTCACCAATCTGATTACCAGAGTAGGCCAGTTCAGGCACCCACACCACTATTGCTAGTAGTTTAATCTGGGGTCATCCTTGTGGATTTCTGGGAATTTCCCTAGCACCAGGTTTCTCCCTTACCCCAGAATGTCTCCCTCTATCAAGATACCTCTTTCATTGCTCTCCCACTCTGTCCCTCCCCCAACTCAACCATCTTGTTCCCTCATGTTCTCATCCCCCATCCCCTACCTTCTATAGTCCCCCTCATCCCCAGTTTACTCATGGAGATCTCTGTTTGCCCTTCCCAAGGTGATCCATGCGTCCTTATTAGTGTCCTTCTTTGTTTCCTAGCTTCTCTGGAGCTGTGGATTGTAGTCTGATTATCCTTTGCTTTACTTCTAGTATCTACTTATGAGTGAGTACATACCATGTTTGTCTTTCTGAGTCTGGGTTACCTCACTCAGGATGATATTTTCTAGTTCCATCCATTTGCCTGCAAGTTTCATGATTTCATTGTTTTCTACAGCTGAGTAATACTCCATTGTGCTTATGTACAACATTTTCTTTCCTATTCTTCTATTGAGGGGTATCTAGGTTGTTTCCAGGTTCTGGCTACTATAAATAATGCTGGTATGAACATAATTGAGCAGGTTTCCTTGTGGTATGATTGAGCATTCCTTGGGTATATGCCCAAGAGTGGTATCATTGGGTCTTGAAGTAGATTGATTTTCAATTTTCTGAGGAGTTGTCATACTGATTTCCAAAGTGGCTGTACAAGTTTGCACTCCCACCAACACTGGGGGAATGTTCTCCTTGCTCCACATCCTCTCCAACATAAACTGTCATAAGTATTTTTGCTCTTAGCCATTATTACAGGTATAAGATGGTATCTCAGAATCATTTTGATTTGCATTTCCCTGATGACTAAGAATGTTCAGCAATTCCTTAAATGTCTTTTGGCCATTTGGGCTACTTCTTAGAGAAAGAGAAGGGTATCTGTGGTTGGTATTTAAAATGAATAAAAAATTTCTTAATAAAGAAAACAAAAAAAATTCAAGTTAAAAAGAAAAAAAAAGAGTTCCACAAGTAGACCAACCTACACAATTGTCACATATATGTAGAGGGCCTAGCTCAATCCCATGTGGGCTCCCTGGTTGTTGGTTCAGACTCTATAAGTTCCTATGAGCTGGGTTAGATGCTTCTGTGGGTTTTCTTGTGATGTTCTTCACCATCTTTCTTCTCTTTCTTTAGCAGAATTCCCCATTCTTGGCCTAATGTTTGGCTGTGGGTTTCTGCATCCGTTTCCATCAGTTACTGGATGAAGGTTTGGTGACTATAATTGAGATGGTCAGCAATTTGATCACAGGAGATGGCCAGTTCAGGCTACATATCAAAATATCATCCTGAGTGAAACAGGAGCTTGAGGGAGCAGGTCAACTTGTATCTTTAGTCAAGAGCAAGATCAAGAAGAGACTATTGCTCAATTTACTTTTTCTATTTAAACAGTCCAAAATCTAAACCATGGTAATAGTGGTGCTTCCCACAGAAAACTTCAACAAATGGGATGAAGGTAATTTAGCACAGGCATACTCAGAAGCTCATAGCCTACATGATTCAACATTCCACAAAGTTGGCAATCAATAGTTGCCACTACAATTCCTTATCAATCAATGGTGTAAAAGTTCCCAAGTATAATAGCTTGGGAAGCAGAGTTTGTTGGGAGAACATCTTTAGTCTGAAGTTGTTAGCCTTACCTTTATCTTTACCTCTCTCCCAAGGACACAGAAGGGATTTGCTTGTGCTCCTCCTTAATGCTCCATGGATGGATTTCACAAGTTTTGGGTCCTGTGGAATTGGGGAGCTAATCAAACCTTGTATTTCATCTCAGATGGACAGTCACCCAAGAGGCTAAATGAAGCAGCTTCCTTCGGGAGAATAATTGTCACTTGCTTCAGTTATGATTCATAAGAAAGTAGAGCAGAGAGATGGAAAAGAGGGGGGTGGGATGAGACCACACGGGAACAAGTGAGTACTCTGAAGCCTTTTTGTACGTGTTCCAAGGCTGCCTAGAAATGTAGTAGAACTCCCTCAGAGCAAGGAGGCTGAGGGGGAATTATCTGAGAAGCAAGGTCAACAGGGGCATCCATAGACACAATGAAAGAATCCAGAATATTATCTTTGAGATCTGCCTATCACAGAGGACACTGCTGTGCGACAAAACTTTTCCTGGGGAGACACAACACACATGAACTCTCCACAGATAGGGAGCCTACAACAGATACCACCAAAGTCCAGTTTGGTGAACCAATGAATTGTGTTGGGGTTACTTACACTAGTATGGGTGAAGAGTTACTTACAGGAGCAAAAATGGTTCAAAGGCAGCTGTACCAACAAAGCTACCCCAGCATGGGTGACAGGTCACAAAAGCTGTAAACCTGGAGCACACTGAACAGCCTGCAGGCAGCTCAACAGGTTGAAGACTGTCCTTTCAAGTGCCTCAGTTGCTCTAAACTGTTTTTCCAGTAACTTGACTGGGTTCTATTTCTTCCAGTTAGCTGATCTGATCTCAGAGTCTTCTTTGCAACTTGGCTGATCTGAGCATCTTCTTTACCATTTTACTTGTTTACTCTGGGAAGGAGGGGTCTAGTGAATCTGTTCAGTTTCAGGACTTCCTGAAGCTATTTTGAGTTATTTACTTTCCTGCTTAATGAGCTTCCCAGCAGGGTGGAATGGTTCAATCTCAGAGGAAACTATTATACAACATGTGCAACGCTCAACATGATGCTAAGGAAATCTCTTTTCCTTTCATCAACAATTCTAGTATTTATCCTTTCTCTGCTACCATGAAGAGCCAGAGTTAATAGAACAGTGTAGTGGGTAGCCATTCCAGCTTTGACCTGGAAGTTCCAACCCCCAATGAGGCTTTGGTAACAGTCACGCCTAAAAGGCGGGGATGAGAGAGGATGCTGAAGACCAGGGTTCCAGATGAGTAGGCTCCCTTACTTCCTGGACCCTGGACGCTGGAGGTAGACCGCGCAGAGTTCTCCAGAGAACACTGCCGGACTGTGCCACACCTTTCCCAGACTCTCTAAATTATCCATTCACTTGTAAGTTACCCCACAAAATAAACCTCCCTTTTAACTACGTGGAGTGGCCTTAATAATTTCACCAATAGGACAGAGCTGGGGAATTAGAAAAAAAATAAGCATGTGATTGTATTGGGGAAAAGCAGTATAAATAGCAAATGAAACCATACATCATATTTACTGTAAGGTTTCTTCTGTACAACCTCCTGAGTGGTGGGATAGATGGACCAAGAGACAGGAAGAAGCAACATGGAGGACTACATGATAGTTTAAATCTTGACACCACTCCTGCCAACTTAAAGCTCATATCTTAGAATTTTGTTCCCTAAGAAGTACTGGAAACTGGAAGAAATCACTACAGGCGTTGTAGAAGATACCTAAATAGTAGATGTCATGATTTGGAGAGAAATGTAGAACCCTGGCTTCTTCCACTCCCTTACTTCCTGTACATGAGGTGAGCACGTGGTTGATCCATGCATTCCTCAATATGGTCATCCACTCCTGTCCCCCAAGGAAAAAATTAGTTCCAAAGTAATAAGCCCAGCATATATTGGACTGGATCTTGAAAACCAAAAGTTGAAAATAAACATTTATCTTTACAAATTAGTAACCTAAGACATCTTGTTAAACTAACATTTAGTTGACTAGTACCAAATAGTTATGTTCAGTGAGATTCAGAATAGCTTTTATAACTCTTAACTATGCATATTAACTACAGAATAAGGACTAATAGATAAACTGGAAAACATTTATATTCTGAGATGAGACCCTAAAGCTATAAGGAGGAGTGTACATACATTCCAATCTCCAAATGGAAGTAATCTCCAATGCTTAAGGAGTTGCAATTGAAAATTAAGCTTTCCCCAAGGGAATCTCACTGTGGAAACAAACTTCTTTTAAGGATAAAATGCATGTCCAGCAGTAGAAGGCCAACAAAAGATGAACTCAAAGGAAATTTGGAGGTTCCTTGTCTTATAATGTCCTGTCAAAACTTTTTCTTTCTTTCTCTTTCTCTTCCTTTTTCTTTTTCTTTTTCTTTCTTTCTTTCTTTCTTTCTTTCTTTCTTTCTTTCTTTCTTTCTTTCTTTCTTTCTGTCTTTCTTTTTGTATTCTTTTTTCTCTTTTTTAAACTACAGGTTCTTTGTGCATATATTATAGCTTCTAGTTTTGAGTTTTTATGGGATTACTGAGAGTGAGAACCAGTGGATCGCTTACTCTATATCTGTTTCTTGTTGCCTTTACTTGTTTTCTTTTCCTGCCAATTATTTTGTCCAATTCCAATGCATTTCTTTTTATTTTATTTTATGTTATTAAATTATTATCCTAAATGAGTGGATTCTGATGTGAGGGGAAAATGGGGGAAGAACTGGAAGTACTAGAAAGAGAGAAAATTGTAATCGAGATAATAGATATGTGAATATATACACACACACACACACACATATATATATATATATATACATTTTTCAGTAAAAAAAAAAAGGAGGAAGGCACATGTGCACCTTATTATATATTTCTCATTTTAAACTCTTAAGTTTAACATAAAAGTATAACTAAATGTTTCAATCTGTATTTTCTTAAATATGAAGCAATGATATACTTATACCTAGACCCCCAGAGAATTTAAAGTCATTTTCCCTCAACCATATGTGTTTGAGATGCTGATATCTCAAATCCTTTGATTTGTATTTACAAACAAACACCACACTACATAATCACACAATTCCTATCTAAATTAGAATGGCACTATTCATTTTCTTAAAAATGTATTAATTTCATGTGTTTTAATGGTTAGGATAGCACACCCAATTTGGAAAAACACTAGTCAAGATGATGTTGAAAGTTATTTGGTTGATAGGACTAATATTTATAAATCAGTTGATTTTATATAGAGGACACTGTTCTGTAAACTCTGACTAGGATTCATTTACCCACCAAAACCCCTTAAGCACAAGACTTAGGTTTACTTGGACAGGAGAGAATTTGTCATTAGGACTGTGAGATGTGAGCCAATTCAGATTGTAGTGGTAACATTTACATGCCAATTCATTCAAATATCTCCCCACCAGCCATGCTTCAGGTTGTTTATCCCTGAAGAATGTCAATTGGTGTAGTTCACTACTATTGTCTGATATATGGCCATCTCTATCCCTCATTTCAGCTTTATTAATTTCCCAAAATCATTCTCTCTAGACAACAATCCTAATGAGTTATCTTTACTATTTATTATCAAAACTCTTCTTCTGTAAAGATTTATTATTTTAATTTTGTATGTATGGGTGTTTTACCTTCATGTATATTTGTGCACTACATGTGTGCAGAACCAGTGGAAGCTAAAAAGAGGACTGTATTGCCTAGCACTGGAGTTCAAGCAGTTGTTAGCTATCATGTAGGTCTTTTGGAAAAGCAGTCAAAGCTTTTAACCGCTGAGCCATCTCTCCATCCTTTTGTCAAATCCCTTTAGTCTCTGTTTACAAAGAATTACTTCCCAGGCTTCTCTGTCCTTTCTGACCTGCAAGTCTTTTATCACAGAGCACTTATGTCAGTGAGCACATCTCATTTTTGAGTCTGTGTGCTGGTTTTGCTCAGTCTGGTTTAAATCTCAATTCCCATCAAGATTGTGTTTGAGGTTAATATTTTCTTCAACTCAGGACTCTTGTGCTTGATGTTGTCTTCAAGGCCTAAGAATAAAGGCCTATGTGCCAGTAGTGTTCACTGAATGCTGTTCTTCTGAAATTTATAATTAATAGGCACTTATTCTTGGATAATTTGACACTATGCAAATATTCCAATATTCAACAAAGTTATTTAATTGTCAATTTATTTATTATTCATTGTATTCTGTTTAGTCCATGGATGCTAATGTTATTACAGTTATTTGTTCCAATGTATAATTCATGCCAGGGCTTATCAGTAGCAGCCATTATAAGCTGTTTCTTATGCTCTCTTGACCAAGACACAATCTTCCATGAGAATATCTTAAATTCTGAAACTATTTTAGACTCATTTTGTACTTTTCCCTTTTCAATGAAACCAACCATTCCTGCAAGGAGTTCTAGATCTTCATAGTTGCTAATGGTATTTAGATATCAAAGTCTAGGCAAGTAGTGTGCTCACTCCCTTCAGAATGCCAATTTTTCTTGCCTGTCTCAATGGCCATAGATAACTGTATGAAGTGTATGTATAAATAAAATTGTGGACTACAGTGAATTGCATATCTACATTCTCCCTCATTGTATGTATGATATGAGCCTAAATATTATAAAATTGAGAGGAGTATTTAGGAAAAGTCATTGTTTCATAAGACTAGAGTCTATGTATAGTTTCGATGTTCAGTGTTTTAAAAAGGTCTACACATTAATATGTTGCTCAACTGTACAGACAGACCTTGAGGTGGTACTGCTCAGCAGAATGTCTTTAGTCATTGACAGAAATCTCTAAATCAAACTTTTTTTGACTTCTATATTAAGTGTCACAGGACTTAGTGTCTTGGGTAATTGTTATGGAAATGGAAAACTAATAACATTATCCACATGCTGATAAAAGACACAGAGTGTTTTCATTCCTTCTTTCCCTTTCTCAAACATGAATTAACTAGTTTCTTGGTTTGATTTGGGTTTTCTAGATTCCAGAACTGTGACAAATGTGTATTGTTTAAACAAGTCTATAGTTATTTGTTATAAGACAGAAATATATAGCAGGTGTTCAAAAGAATAAAGATTCTTCTTTATTCCACTATTTGCTTCTGTACCACTTGATGTATCCATAGGCCCTGGGTTAGCAGTTGCACCTGAAGTTGCAACCTAATCCAAAAACATCAGCTAGCTTTTAAGTCTTACCACATTCTAAATCTCACTCTATGAGGGTACTTTTCTCATACACTACAGGGTATCACAATGCCTTTAGAACGCCCTCAATGTTTATATGCTCACTATACAATTCTGAATCTTAGCACCTAGGTCCAGGAAATTGTTGCTACTGCCCCTTGAACACACAAATGAACAATCTTTGCATGAGATTTGGGTTTTTATTTTATTTTATTTTTCATTTTTCATTATTAAGAAATGTTCTATTCACTCCACACGCTATCCACAGACCCTTCCCCTCCCATCACCCAGCTCTTTTTCCGAAGATACCCCGCATCACCCCACATCCCCCAAATCGAGGTCTCCCATGGGGAGTCAGCGAAGCCCAGCACACTGAGCCTAGGCTGGTCCAAGCCTCTTCCCACTGCACCAAGGCTGTGCAAGTTGTCACACCACAGGCACCAGATTCCAGAAGCCTGCCCATAGACCAGGGACAGATCCCTATCCCCCTGCCTGGGTGCCCTCCAAACAGTAGTTACCTCTATAAGGTCTAGTATACATGTAAATGCCCCTGTCATCACAGATCAAATCCAAAACCAAGAAGTCCTCTCCATAATTGGGCTTCAGTACTAGAAGGCACTGGACTTCTCTATTCCACTGACCTCCTCTTAATATTCCTCACCCAGATGGAGCTAACAACCTTGGAAAAAGTATAGTTAGCTCTAGGACTGAAAACAACTAAATAT
Organism: Peromyscus nudipes; assembly: GCA_902168325.1. Taxonomy (NCBI): domain Eukaryota; kingdom Metazoa; phylum Chordata; class Mammalia; order Rodentia; family Cricetidae; genus Peromyscus; species Peromyscus nudipes. The sequence goes on along the minus strand of CABHPH010161486.1, from coordinate 41,104 downwards.
AGGAGAAGATGGAGAAAAACAAGGGGAAAGCCTGGCCAGTTAATTAAAAATTAATTCTTTAAAGTAATCAAAATAATTCTTCTATGGTTTGTTGTTTTATTATTTTTATTGATAGATTAGATTATTAAAAATGCAATCATACCAATCAAATCAAAGAAAATGAAACTATGAGAAGATAATTTGATTCCAGTGCAAATTTGCAAAAACTTCCATTGTTCTCCTTGGGGTAGAGTTAGTTCATGGTCAGTACTCTACGTAATATGGAACTGTCTCTTGTTAGGAATCATGAGAACACTGGTTAAAAGGACCCACCCAGTTCTCTGGCATTGGAAATTCATCTCTCTCTAAGGAGTTTGTTTTTAAAGTGTTAGACTCTGTAATCTCAACATTCTTTGAGGATCAACTAAAAAAGTTTCATTTTCTTCCTCTCAATTATGTTTTTGTAAGTAGGTGTATGTTCCAGAAACAATTCATTCCTGTCTTACTAGCTAAAAGATGCATTAGAGGGAACACCATGACCCAGAGCACAGGGCACTTCACATTTCCATGAGAAACCTTTTAAGCACTGCATTTCTACACTTACTACTTACTTTAACTTCCCATCTTTCTTGTAACAAGACTTGCCCTCTGCATCCCAGATTTTCCATCATTCATGAGAGTATGTTCATGTAGTTTCAGCTAACATTCTAATGTGAGAAAGAAAAGTTTTATTTCCTTTTTCTTTTTTAATTCTGCTACAGCTTTAATGCTTAGGCTTCTATTTTGAGCTAGATAACAGCTTCATCCAAATGGCAATTCTAGTAAACAGATCATCAATTACTTTTAACTCAGTCTTTGAAGACATATGCTTCTTTATCAATATAATAAACTTCAAAAGCAAATGAAAGTAAAATTGTTGTTTTAAAGAACATGGTAACTTCATTTATTGTTGAACATATTTTGTTCACAAATAAGAAATTTTGATCTAAGAAATTGATTATGTGGGGGAAAATGAGAGTGCAAACAGCAGGGATGCAAGATTCATTGAGTGGAGAACCAAACACAAAGCTAATGTAATGGAAAAAATGATGGGAGGCAATGGCTGTTGTGGACATCTGCTGGGGATGTCTTTCTGTATGCTGTGAATGTGTTGCTCTAATTGATTGATAAAAAAAATTCTGATTGGCCAGTAGCCAGGAAGGAAGTATAGTATAGGCCGGGATAAGCAAAGAGGAGAATTCTGGGAAGTGAAAGGCTGAGTGAGGAGACACTGCCAGCTGCCGCTGCCATGAGAAGTAAGATGTAAAGCACCGGTAAGCCACCAGACACATGGCAATTTATAGATTAATAGAAATGGGTTAATTTGAGATATAAGAACTAGATAGCAAGAAGCTGCCAGAGCAATGAAGTTTATAAGTAATATAAGTCTCTGTGTGTTTACTTGGGTCTGAGTGGCTGCGGGCCTGAGCTGGACTGGAGAAAACTCTGGCTAGAGACATCAATGTCCTCAGGTATGGAGTTTCTGGAGTTAGGTCTGCAGCTCTTTTACTGAGAACCATGTATTTGTTTCATTGTCAAAGCCATTGCTGTTAGTCTACTTAATCACCATCTTTTCATTTAACTAATCATTTTGGAGATAAGAACTATGCCATCTTTTTCTCTACATGGCTGCCTGAACATTTAATTACATGTATAATAAGTGCCAGACACTGGCCCTGGCAAGCCAACATCCAGGTCTGTTGAGCCATTTGAGCTATGGTTTGTAATCATAGAAATGTGTGAAACCAAGCAAAATGCCATAGAATCAGGCATTCAAAAGAATATCTGTATTTATTATAACAAATTAATAGTTCATATTAATAGAATGAAACAAATATTTTCCTTTTTTCTACTAAGTCTCCTTTATTTCCAATATGAAGACAAATTGATGTATTTAATGAATCCAAAATATCAAAAATACTGTCTCCTGAGACTCCAAAGGCCAAACCAGATAAGCAGCAACCTAGAATGTTTCAGGAGTGCTGGTACCTATTTCACCCAGTGACAGTTTGAGTGACATAAAACAGTCTTTCTGACCAGAAAATTGATGTATTTGATGCCTGGGTATCTATTCTTAAATGAATTAGATTTTCTCACTGCTTACAGTTACAGTTACGTCTATCGAAGTTGTTGACAAAATTTCATCTTTACAAATCAGCAAAATCCTATAAATCCAGAGGTAACTGAATTTATTAAGAAGGAGCATTCACAAATATTTCTCTACTTTAGAAGAACAAGGATGTTTTAAAAAGATATCAAGCCTTAGATATCCACCTGCAATCATTGTGTATAATTCACTGTACTCTGATGTCATTTCTCAATCTCTGTCATTTCCATCTATCTCTATATCTCTATTTTTTCTCTTTTTCTACCTCCATGTATAACCATTTCTCTCTTTCTATCACATTTTTGTCTCTTTCTCTGTATCTTCATTCCTTGGATTCTAATGTTGCAGTTCATTTGATTCTATATTGGATAGACTCACAAGTAGGCTATATAGATCCGTTCTCTTTCCCCTCCTCCTTCCTCCATCCTTTGACTTAAATATCTCCCTTCACAGCTAGAATTCTGTTTTCACAGCTCATAGCTGCAAGTCATATCACACACACCAGGGGTCATGATACCATAATTATGACAATGTGGTTGGGATTCTCCACAGCTGCATGCTTGAGGAATTGAGAAGTGTGGTGACTCACATAGTGCTACTACTCACTAAATTAAGGACTGTTCCTAGACCAGTCTGAAAGATTTCCCTAAAGGTGTGGGAAATTGCTGTGGTACTGTCTTTTTGCATTAGATGATGATTGACACAAAGACTCACATCTGGTCAACATGTAGAGAATAAGAGACTATGAAGTTCTCTCAGGCCAAAATGGGACATTTATCACTTTTCCCACCCCAAGGCACAAAGATAATCAAGGAAGAGTGACCAAAAGCATCTAAAGCTAAAGGAAGTATACACATGAAGTAAAAGAACACTTGCTTCCCATAACAGTGTTTTTACACACATGAATTCACAGCAGTTGTGGCTTCATAATAAGATCTGTAGAAGATCAAAGCAGCTGAAACCAGCATGGATGGAGGGGGACCTAATGAAGTCCCATCCACAGCTGAGGATATACTGGCAATTGATGGCTACAAGAGGAGGGGGAGTCCATTTTCTTCACATTTGCTTAAGGTACTTCTGATGCATACTTTAGTTTCCACTGAGAAATCCTTAAACATTTTTGAGTGAGTCACTTTCACCCAGATATCAACTCTGATGGACATGGATACTCAATGGATGCTCACACAAAGTGAACATCCACTGACCTTCACATGTAGGGACTAGAGAAGATTCTCAAAACAAAAGCCACTAAACATTGAGAAAGCAAAGGCTCTTTATAATTAAGTAGCCAGTGTCCAGGCCTTACCTCACTAAGGATAAATGCCATGCTTAAAAGGAGGTTGTTCAAGCATGATACTCTTCTCTCTTCTACATATTTCCTTTACTGCATTGCTTCACACTTTATCCTGTGCTTCTTCCACATCAGTTGATACTTTGGCTTGAATTCAAAGCATTTGATTTCTTAAAGTATTTAAAGAATAACAAAACACAGCTTCAGAAATATATTTAATGTAATTGCCAGGCTTTTAAAGTTGATTTTGACTTGTTGTTCTTGTACTTTTTTTTTCTTTTTCTTTTTCTTTTTTTTGTAGTTAAGATTTTTTTTATAATTTCTTTATTAAGTTTTTTTATTCATTTTACATACCAACCACAGATCCTCCTCTCTTCCCTCCTCCAGCCCCTCCAACCTTCCCCCCCCCAACCCACCCCCATTCCCTCCTCTGACAAGGTATGGGAGCATAAGGAGTCAGCAAAGCCTGGTACCTTCAGTTGAGGCAGGTCCAAGGCCCTCCCCCTGCATCAAGGTTGTGCAAGGTGTTTCACCAATATGTACAAGGGGCATCAAGATCATGATGGGGAAATCTACAGACACAACCAAACCAAGCTAGTGGGAACTCATGAACTTTAGACCAACGTCTGTGGCGCCTCCATAGGACTGTGCTAGGCCGTCTGCATAAGCAAGACAGTTATGTAACTTGATCTGCTTAAGGCGCCCCCTGGCAGTAGGATCAGGATCCATCCCTGGTGCATGTTTTTGTACTTTTATACAAGAAATTATATTTATAATCACAGTAAAATTTTTCATTAGGGCATCATTTTTTTCCAGCACTTTAACTTGCAAACAAATCTGTAAGATCATATTAAAATGCATATAATGGTGATATGCCTATAAATAAGCTTATATGCATTCACACATGCACACAGCACAAATACACAGTACATTTACATATCAAGCAATCACAGCAGCAGATTTTGTTAGCATGACAAGCATTTGACAGAATTAAATGTTTAGGACTTCTATTTTGCATTTTGTTGTTGGAGAACATTCTTTTAAGGTGTATTACTTTTGCTTATGTTGTATTTGTTTAACTCTGTGAATCCGTGATACTTTGCCTGTCTGAAGCACCTAATGGTCTAATGAAGAAGTGAGCAGCCAATAGTGAAGCAGGAAAAAGATTAAGTGGGGCTGGCAGGCAGAGAGAAAAAAATTGAAGGAGAAATCTGGGCAAAAAAGATCAAGAAGTGAGAGAAGGAGGAGGGCTCCAGTGTCCAGTTACCCAGCTACACAGCAAGTCACAGAGTAAGAAACAAAATAAGATATACAAAAGTAGAAAAGGTAAAAACCCATAGTCAAAAGACTGAAGGGTTTATTTAAAGTTAAGAAAAGCTGGCAAGAAACAAGCCAAGCTAAGACCAGATATTTATAATTAAGAACAGGCCTCCATGTGTGATCTATTTGGGAGCTGGGTGGTGGGCCCCCTAAAAGAGCAAAAAACAACCAACAACATTTGGTTATTTCCATTTTTAAGATTGGAAGTAGATTCTTCTCTCGTTCAATACATCCCAAGCACATTTTCCCATCCCTCCATTCCTCCTCCCCACCCCTCCTCCCCTCTCACCTAGATGCACTCCCCTCTGTTTCCTTTTCAGAAAATTGCAGGCCTCCAAAAGATAACAGCCAAAAAGGACAAAACAAGATGCAGTAAGACAATGTGAAAACCTTCACGTCAAGGCTGAACAAAGCAAACCGATAGGAGGACAAGAGTCCCAAGAGCAGACAAAAGAGTCAGAGATTGTAAAGAAGTGTGTGCTTATTTCAGAAAGGGAGTGGTATAGAAATATTGCTTTTGTCCTTGTATCATTCTATATTATTTTATTTTTATAAACTAATTAATTATTATTCAGTATATTATTCAAAATATATTCAGTATATATATTCAGTGTATAAAATTGAGCATGGTTTTGCTCAGTGGTTTCTTTTGTTGTCTACATATGTAACTTTGAAATATGACACCAAGGATTATCTGAAGTCAGTAAACTAGTGATCATATGCCACTTCTTAACACAGGGATGTCTGGGAATCACCTTTACTTTATTTCTTGCTGTGCTTGCTCACTTCTGTGGAGAAAGTATGGCTTCACTTTAATCTAATGTGTTTGCTCCTAAGGGCCACATTCTCCTTATACAAACTTCTGTCTTCATGAACACAACTCCAGAGGGAGCATATCGGCATTATCTCTCTCTCAGTCACATACACACATACAGAGAGAGAGAGAGAGAGAGAGAGAGAGAGAGACAGAGACAGAGAGATAGAGAGATAGAGAAATAGAGATACAGAGACAGAGACAGACAGAGACACAGACAGAGACACACAGAGACAGAGAGAGGAGAGAATGGCTTATTCCTCTGGTTCCTTGTCCTAACATTGCATTTCTAGCCACCCTTCAAAAGATCTCACACATTGTTCAAGATGAATTATGGACATTTAAAAAATATTATTTATTTTTGACATTATAATACCATTCTTCCCTTCTCTTTCATCCTTTTAAATCCTTCTTTATGTCCCTCCTTGCTCTTGTTAAAATCCATATACCTTTTCAATAATTTGTACATTTATATTCCTAAATATGCAAATATAACTGACTCAGTGTGATAATCTTATTGGTATGTATGTTTTCAAGACTGCCCATTTGATATCAGAAAAACAATTTGTGTGGTATTCCCTGAGGAAGCTAAATTTAATCAGCGTGAACTCTAAATGTCTCCGGATTTTATTACCAAACACTTTCTGAAATTTCAGTCATTCGTTGATGACAGAGGTAATTCAGATAATCTGGCATTCAGACGAACAGGAATTTTTAAAGCAGATTGTGTGACTTTTGAAATAATTTTTGCATCCTTCCATAACTAGAAAACTGCTTCATAATGATTTGGGAGCATTCCTCAATTCATTGTCATAATTTCAAACAGCAGAGTCATAAGCACAGTGGAACTAAATATCTCCTTAGGATGCACTCTTTTTTTAAATATTTTAACAATGTCCACCCCAAGCATACACTTATTTCTCAGTCCTTCCTTGTCTGATCCCACCCTTATGACCCCCCCCAAAAAATTAAAAATTTAACATTTAAATTTAAAAAAGAGAAAAAAAGTCTAATTTGTGTACATGCTCCTTTGCAGTGATATCAATGATTGCAGAGGCACACTTGAGAAGGAGGAACATGGAAGGCTTCTTTGACGTCCCCAACTCCCACCCACCCCCCCAAAAAAAACCTGACAGCCTGAACTGGAAGCCATCAAAGAGAGCTCTTTAGTTAAAAGTGTGATAAGGATGCTGAAGTTAGCTCTCCTTTCATTATTCATAAGAAAAACTAAGGGTTCTAGCTTGTGTTTCAAACACACATACACATAAACACTCACACAGAGAGACATACACACGCACTCACACTCACACAGGTGCACATGTACTCACTGCTGGCAGAGATAGGATAAGGTCACAGATACATTTCCTTCCATCCAAAATCCCCACTCTCCCTAGACTCTGCAGCCTCTCCATTTCTGGAGTTCTAGTTAATTCCAAATATAACCAGTGGAGGAGAAAATGAGGCAATTTGTCGCTTGCCTTCACTAGATTTATAACATAAACACTCAACACTCAGAGGTTGTGGTTGAGCCTGTGTGCTGGATAAAACTTCCAGGGGATTTTACTCCATGATGAATGTGCACTGAACAAATTATAGTAAAAGGGTGTTTATTTCATGAAACACCTGAATTTATTTTCTTAATTGAACCACTCTATTGGCAATGTGAGCTCAGAAGAGCCAGTGGATTGACATCATCTGTACTGTGCTTCTTCTCAGAGGGCAGCTACAAGCAAGCACGGGACAGTGAGATAATATTTACATATTTTAAGAAGCACTGTTGGTTCGTTGTATTCCTGGCTTTTGCATCCATAGATCTAAACAACCATGGGCCAAATAGAAGAAAGACTCTCTTCCTACACTGAACATTCCCTGAATTTTCTCGTCATTGTTTTTTAAACAACACATGTAGCAGCTATTTACACCACGTTTATATTATATTAGGTTTTACAAGTAATGTAGAGATGATTTAAGAATATGGGAGATTGTTTTGTGGTTATTTGTGAAAAACATAGCCATCTTAAAGTAATTGAGCATCTTAAGGTTGGGTATTGATGGAAGTCTTGCAAATGATCTGCTCAGATAAGGAGAAACAACTGTAATATTGAAAACATCAGCCACGACAAAATGTTCAGAGCTGATAATTTCTGAACACATTGAAACCAACTGTCTTTGCTTCAAGCCCTATCCACCACAGCTTCCAGTTTCTACTTATTTATCCCTGCCTTCTTCCATGCTTCCCTTTTCTTCCTATCCCTCCTTTCTATCATCTCCTCCTAACCACAGCTATTTTACATCAGGAACTTCATTATACTCCTCCCCTTGTCCTTATTTTCAGTTTTGTGGGTTTCCCACATGAATAACCTACACATCTGTGTAGATTGTGAACTTCCCAAGAGCAAGGACCAGGGCTCTTCTGTTTATTGTCCTAGTGCAGCCTGGTCTCTAACTATTGCTTTTTATCTTAAATAATAATATATTCAGATAGTTTTATTTGAAGACTGGCAGGAATTATATGTTAAATGCTTTATTCTACAGCTTTAGCTTTGAAAATGAGAAACCTAAATTTTCTATACTACAGTTAGGAGGCTGAGTGTACAATGTGTGACCTGCTGTTTTTATTGTATCTCAAAGGGAATCTCCTTCGATTCCTGATATATAATACTAGTTCTAAACAATGCTAGATCTGAATAAAATCCTCAATATCGTAATTTCGGGTAATGGGATCAGGTACTATCTATGATGGAGTGACTGCTCTTTATTCTAATGTAGAGCAGGTAAATAATCAGACCTATGAGCTCTGAGGAAGAAATGCCATAGAGATCTTCCAGATTTAGAAGTCTTTATCTAGCTTCATGACACCAAGGTGGGGCAGGAAACTGCAGTGTTTCAAGAACACTGCCAGTAACATAAGCTGGCAAAAGGACCAGTTTTGCCAGGATGTTTGAATTCCATAAGGTAATACACTTTTTTTTCATAATTTCATGTTTAATAAGTATCTAGCCCCTAGCTACATGTCTTTATTAAAATAAAACTGAAATATATGACATAAAGCTCAACAAATAATGAATATTTATAACTCAGTAAAAAATACATTTCCCATTTTGATATCTGTTGGACAGGCATAAGAAAATTATATGAGGTTGCTGGTAGAGGGGAATTTGGAAAACCCAGTATGCTTCAGAGCCTCCAATTCATGGATAGAACATTAGCCTGTAGAGGTATTAAATAACTGGTCTCATGTGCCAGAGCAGTGAATAGCAACATTAAGATTTCTTGCCTCAGGCCAATGCTTTGCCTCATTCATGTGTTTACCTCTGTGGGATTTGAGGAGCTCAGGGTGAACAATTTTTTATACACACCTAACCCTGGCATTCTCTCTAGTTATAAAATTCCATATAGGTCTTTGCAGGTTATCTTCTGTAAAGACAGCACACTTGCTTGCAACTTGGGAGTTTGAACCATATCTACAAATAACCCAGAAGTACAGTCTTTGTTGCTTCGTGATCCAAACACAGCTTATTTAAATCTCCAAAGACTCTACTGAGACAAATGGCTCTGAGCCTCATGGGCTTTCCCCATGCAGGAGGACAGATAAAACAGGTGTAGGATGCAAGTTACGTTTTAGCAAACAGTGTCTCTGCAGGGTTACATTCTGCTGCTTCCAAAGGAGGGAAGGAGTAGATTTTAGATATAAATGCACATTAAGACATGAAAAGGCTTTGAGTAAACAGAAGTAAGAGGAAAAGTCAAATCATTCAACCCAACATCAGCCTCAACCTCAGAAGGGTGTGTGCTAGGAGCCTTAGCCATGGCATACAAATGTACTCAACACGGTGTTCACAACAAGGGTGTTCCAAGTTACTCTGCTGTGAGATAAACCCCGAACATCACTGACAACTTCATACTTGGTACTTTTGGAGATAACCAGAAACATATTTCTCAGTGGCTCCAAACAATTTTCTAAAGTCACAGTTTGATTTATTGCTCTGGTTTCCACCTTCAGAATTAGTACCCAAGTTAGTTTCTGAATCCCATCCAACAGCCACTATCATTTTGAAAGCACTATTGTTCATACCATTATCATAATCCCAAAAATGTCAATAGAATTTCTCCATTTAGCTGGATGCAAGAGTGCAGCAATAGTCTGCATTCTACTTGATTAGGAAATATTTTTCATTATTACCTCAATTCTCCTGCCTAAACCCAGGGCCTGGTGGACAATAGGGCTTCAATGAAGTCACACGACTCTATGGTTTGTAAGGAATAAAGGGAATTTTTTGTAGAAGACAATTGTTGGAATTCAACTCAGTGATCTTTTTAAGGGTAGAATAATGCTCAGAACAGAAACTTTCCTAATGAATGTGACTTTTTATTGAAATTGTCTTTCTTTCATAATGAACCCTATAGAGTGTCTGAAACCAACCTACATTGTTACATACCAGCAGTGTTAGCTATGTCTTCCTAGAACTCATTCTGAAATGATAACTGCCTAGTGTCTCAGAATGTAACCTGTTTGGGGATTATGGATTCAATATATGATAATTTTCAAGTGAAGATGTGCTGGTTAGCCTAGGCTCTAACTTCATGTAACATTAGGAGATAGGTGTATGTAAGTGTGACATGGCATCTGAGGCAGAGAATGGACAATGTTTCATAAATAAAATCCAAGGAGTGACCTCATTTGCCAGTAGACAACTTGAACCTATGGGAGAAGATGAATCAGATCCTTTTTGATAGACCTCAGAAGTGATCAACTTCACTAATCTGGTCATTTGAGACTTCTGATCTGGAAAACTGTGAGACAGCAAAAGTCGGTTGGTGTAAACCACACACCACGAGGTGCTTTCTCATGACAGGCACAGAAAACTGATTTAATGATAAGTAATTTTAATTTCTCTTTAGTTTTAAAAAAGAAATTTTGTGTTAATATTTTGTTTTTGATCTAACAAATAAAGCTTGCCTGAAGATCAGAGTGCAGAACTAAGCTACTAGTTAGCCATGGAGGCCAGGCAGTGGTGGCACATACCTTGAATCCCAGCACTCAGGAGGCAGGAAAATCTCTATGAGTTCAAGGCCACCCTGGGCTACACAAGATTGATCCAGTCTAAAAGAGAAACAGAGCCAGGCAGTGGTAGCACACACCTTTGATCCCAGCACTTGGGATCTTACATCTTTAATCCCAACACTAGGGAGGTAGAGACAGAAAGTGATATGGCTAGGCAGAGAGAGAAGAATATAAGGCAGGAGGAGACAAGAGCTCACTCTCTTTCAGGCTGAGAAGTTGGCAAGGTAAGAGGTGATGGCTCTGTCTTGCTCCTTTGTCTCTCTGATGTTTCAGCATTTACCCCTATATCTAACCCTGGATTTTTATTATTACGACCAATTATAATTTGTGCTACAGACATTTTTACTTGTAGCTGGGCAGTCTCAGTGTGAATAGGAAGCCTGATGGTTAAGACCCTTCAACTCACACAGCACAAGAAATTTACCTCCCTGATTTAGTCTAAGACAGAAGAAATTTGAGGGTAAGATAATGCCTCTCAGCACATCCAGATCTGCTAATGCCTGGTATATAATGTGGACTATACTGGAAAGATCAGTTTCAGAACCGTCCCAACAACCATGTGTAGCATTGTCCCTGTTGACAGAATCTTGTCCATAACTTAAGCACACATATCCCAACTTACATGAGACTATGAGACAAACAGAGTATATAAGGCAAATGAGGTAGGGTGTGGGGATTATAATGTGTAAGGGAGACTTGACTGGATGGAGAAAGACTCCTTAGTAGGTATTACTGAAGTTAAGACTTGGTGCAGTGGGAAGGGGCTTGGACCTGCCTAGGCTCAGTGTGGTGTGCCGGGCTCTGCTGACTCCCCGTGGGGGACCTTGATTTGGGAGAAGTGAGGATGTGGGGTGGCTTGGGAGAGAGGGCTAGGGGGTGGGAGGAGGGAGGAGGTGGGGTCTGTGGGTGGTATGTAGAGTGAGTAGAAAATTTCTTAATAAAGAAAAATGAAAAAAAAATTAAATAAAAAGAAACAATTTATGGTGTTACTCAAAGCTGATGAAGCACTGATCAGAAAAATCCAAGAGCTGTAAGGAGTAGGAGAGGAACACAAAAGCAGTCAGTGTCCCCAGTACTCAAGGAGACAAATTAGAATTGGGTGAGAAAGATTGACATCTCTTGACCACATGAAATCCTGAAGGCTTTGGAGAAGTCTATGGCTTTCATTAAGACCAAAAGCAGGCCTGGGGGGGGGGAGTTGAAATTGGAAAGAGTTAAAATCTTATTAATATCAGTTACTTTTACTTTAATGCCAGCTTCTTTGAGGCAAACAAATTCCCAGACGCTCTCTTAACATTTCCCTTTTAAGCCCTTTGCTTACTTTCTGTCTCTCTGTATTATATTTGTCTTTCACTGTTACCCTTTGATTTTTGTATTTAGTTTTACTCACTTGTATTTTTTTCTTGTCTTCACTTAGCTGTAACACACACGCGCGCGCACACACACACACACACACACACACACACACAAACCCCTCTGGACAGATTAATTTAAACAGAAAAAAGCTGCAGAACCCACTAGGGGTCACTTCTGACCCACTGATGAGTCCTTAACCCTAAAATTTTTCCTTGCCTTTATAATTACTCAGGAAAAGATTTTTATTTTCTTCTTCTTTTTTTTTTTCCATACCACTTTGTGATCCCACCGCTACTGTCATCACAAAGACTCAAGTCAAAGGCAATGTCATCCACATCCTCCCTGGTCACAAGCCACCTCAGGAGCCAGCCAGGCTATTAAAACAGGCATGCCCCAGGTGCTTTCCTTTGTTCCGAGCAGACAGACAGTCTTTGGTTGGGAACTTGGCACTTTGACAAATGTGGCATCATTCTATAAAGTGGAATGTCATAGGAAAGGCCATGACTGTGCCAGGAAGGCCAGGATGTCTGTCTGTTCTTGCTAGGAGGCCCCTGAGCATCTACATCCAGGCTTTCAGGAACTTCCTTCAATTGTCTGCAGGCAGAGTTCTTTACCCTCTTAAAGGCACACGTACGTGCTCTTAGCCTTCTGCTAAAAAGTGAATCTTCTGGTGATTTATTTCCAATCTGGTCACTTGAAAACTGACAGTTTTACTAATCTGAGAAATTATAGAGGCATCAGGGACAAGTAAGGCCCTTTGGTACTCTTCTTCATGGACATTTATGGCATATATTAAAAATGCCCCCCACACTGGCTACAGGAACACATATATCTGTCATCATGCCTGAAGTGAAAAGGTGAGGCTAACCTTTATATACATTTCACTTCATAAATTTCAGATTCTTTGTAAAGATCAGGGTAGCAATAATTTTGCTTCATTGAATTACTGATTTAAAACTGGCAACATACAAGATTTTCCCTTTCAGATTTTTTTCCCCTTCCATACAAACAGGACTTTTAATTAAATGTTATTTTGTAGAAAATCTTGACAAAATTATTATTGTTTAGATCAACTGGCAGAAATGGATGTATACATCCAATGAAATGTCATTGTCTGTTTTATACTTTTCTATTATCTTTTTACTATAAACATTTTTACTGAATTCTCCCAAACTTTCAATTTAGTATTAGTCTCATCTGATGGGTCTCACTTCCATTAAGGAAATCATCCCTCAGAATTTTTATGTCTAGCATGTCACAAATCAAAGACTTAGTCTACTTTTAACACAGTGTTAGTGGCCTATACATTAATGTCTGCAAGCTTTTTCTAAGTAGATTCAGATGGTAAATATTTAGGATGTGTGAATCATAAATTATCTATGACAACTGTTCAGCTCTGTGTTTGGGGCTCAAAACAAGTGATAGACAATTTGTATGGCTATGAGTGATGCTGTGTTGTACAAAATTTTTATTTACAGAAAACGAATCCTGTATGTCTTAGAATGTTCTTGGGTCAGGAAATGCCATCAGTTTATTATTTAACTATTTAAATACATGGGAAAAATTTAGTTCATTTGTTCTAGCAAAATCCATGGCAAATGGGATGTAGTCTGTGGAGTACAGCTTGTAAAACTGGATATAAATAAAATTATGAACAAGACTACTGTCACCTTCACTATAGATGCCAATAGAATAGACAATTCAAAGTCATCAGAGTTCTTCATCACTGTAAATCATCTGCTCGGTCTTTGTGATCTACCCTTGGGGATTAATTTCTGTCAAAAATGTCTCTAGAAGGAAAATAAGGAGTAAATATTAATTGCACAGATGCACTTAAGTGACAACACCTAAATTATGCCTTTACATTATATGTAATAAGGAATATGATTTTCCTTATAGAGTTTTTGTGTTGTATGCTGGGGGATGCCTTTCTGTATGCTGTGAATATGTGTGGCTCCCATTGGATAATAAATAAATCTGCATTGGCCTATGGCAGGGCAGGGTAAGTTTAGGTGGTGCATTCAAACTGAAGATGAGAGGAAAAAGGGTGGAGTTGAAGAGACACCAGCCCACCACCTAAGGAGCAACAGGATGCCAGCAGACTGACAATACCACAGCCACGTGGTAACATACACATTAATAGAAACGGGTTAAGTTAGGTTATAAGAGCTAGCTATCAAGAAGCCTGACCCATAGGCCACGCAGTTTGTAAGTAATATAAGCCTCTGTGTGTTTGCTTGGGACCAAGTGGCTAGCAGCTGTGGGACCAAGTGGGACACAGAAAAACTTTCAACTACAGTTGTATTTTGTTGTTGTTGTTGTTGTTGTTCATTTGTTTGTTTTTGTTTTTTTGTTTTGTTTTGTTTTGGAGAGTTTTTTGAGACAGGGTTTCTCTGAGTAGTACTGGCTGTCTGTGGGTAGATCAAGGTGGCCTTGAACTCAGAGATCTTCCCAACTCTGTTCTCTTGAGTGCTGGGATTAAAGACATGCACCACCACTACCCAGCCTTATAAAAAGTTTTACTTACAGGTTCTATAAGATTTTTTAAAAACCTTAGGAAAAAAGTTAAACAAACAAACAAACAAACAAACAAACAAGAAGTGAAAATGTATCCTAGGTTAGCTAGATTTAATTATAAAAACCCAAAGAACTTGCCTTATGGGCAGAGGTTAGATTGTTTTTTCCCCCTGGAAAGTCAACCCCTTGTTCTAAGTATGTGAGTGAATAAAGTACAAAATAAAACTGCGATGTTACAAAAACTCAAAAGAAATGAGATGCGCCAGTAGGTAAGGCTAATAAAACAATTACTCAGGTTAGAACAGTAATCCTGCATGTAGAAGTCTGAATCCCAGAGCAAGTCCTCCAGCATAAGCACTTGGGTCATGGTGACTCTTATTCAGAAAGCTAATGAAGACATTAAGAGCAGTCATTGGACATCAGCAAAATTAAATTGAAAAGCAAAAAGCTGGATAAAATCCCAATGACATTTTATCTCAGTCTAGGTTAAGGTAACAATTTGAAGCTTGAATTCTATGTTTATGCTTAACTGTAAGACATGGTGAAATTTAATACATATACATATATGTTTAAAATAGACTGTGATCATGTGGGTGCTCTTCTAGCTCAACAACTGTTCTTTGGATAGTTGTGGTGGGACTAAGTCAGATTGTGCTGGACATTGAAGATTAAGGAGACAGTTATGCATCCTCTAGGTATCAATGATTTGATATTTCTCTGTGCACAAGAAGCTGGAGTACCTCATCTTGACCAGCCCAAATTATATCCAGAGTCAAGGCCTCCACTAACTCTTATATCCTCCATTGCATTTTCCTTAGCTACATGTTCATAAAATACTTCAATTTCCAAACAAAGTAATTTCATTTATTTTTTCAATATAGATAATTTTCTATTAGCATTCATCCTGAAGGCATGAACTTGTGGGTGATTCTCTGGCGCTTGCACAGTAGGCCATGCCAAGTTGAAGTTAATACTGAAGGACGGAGTATTTTTCTTTGTCACAACATTAGTATTGACCAATCTCCATGGACATCATATGTAGTCCTCCCAGATTTGACTCATGGTACTAGGTTTCTAAGTTTTCACATTTTTTTATTGCAACCCCCCCCAAAATAAGTTTTATAACTAAGTACTATTTAAAAGGTGGACAGGATGGATGCTTGCTATTTTGAGTCAGGAAATATTTGATGATTACTGTGGAAATTGTCCAACATAGATTCCTCAGACTTGTGGCATTTCTTTTATTCCCTTCTTAATCTGACAGCATTCATCTTTGGCATGACATTTTTTTTAAACCAGCACTCATGAATGCAGAGGGCATAAGAAATTAGATCCATTTGGAAAATCATGCTGATGGTAACTCAGAACAGATTAGCATATCAAACAGCTTTCATATCGCTTGGCTTTATTTTTAAAGGTAGTATTCTGAGAATAAAGGTTAAATCTGATGGACATTTACCTCCCACACATTCTAGAGATTAGAATTTATTTTAATGAAGCAGAAAATTATGTGGACAAAAATTAGGATAACTGTGAAACCATTTATAGTAATGTGAATAGTTAACATTTTCAAATGCAAACATTGTGCTATATGCTAATATTGAGCAAATTATTTTTCGTAATAGCTCTGATGAGTGAATACTATCAGCATGCTCACCTGGTTGAATGAGTAAATAGAGAGATACAATACCAGTAAAAACACAATTTACAAGAAAATGTGTGACACCGCAATCAGTTAAAATTAGTGATGAAAGAAGTCATGAATTTGAAGAAGAGTAGGGAAGAGAATGCGGAAGAGCTTGGAGGGAGGAGAAGGAAGGGAGAAATGTAATTACATTATAATCTCAATTAAAAAGAGCAAAAAAGAGAAAAAATAAATTTTGTACATGTAGACTACATTATATTGACAGATGCAAGAAGTTCTTTAAGAAGTAAATGGACTGAACTGTTGGATGACAGGTGTAAGATGGAATATCAAAGTAGTTTTGATTAGTAGTTCCCTAGTGGGTAAGGAGATTGAAATTTGAGTCTCCTCTATTGAGAATTCTCTGTTTAGTTCTATGCCCCATTTTTAATTGGATTATGTGATTTGCTGACATCTAGTTTCTTGAAGATTTTTTATGTATTTTGAACCTGGTCCTCTGTCAGATGTGGAGTTGGTGAAAGTTTTTTCCCTTTCTGTAGGCTGCCATTTTGTCTGAAGGACAGTGTCCTTTACCTTACAGAAGCTTTTCAGTTTCATGAGGTCCCATTTATTAATTGTTGATCTTAGTATCTTCAGGATTGGTGATCTGGAATCTCATGTGCCATTTTGTTCAAGGCTATTCCCTATGTACTCTTCTATGAGGTTCAGTGTATCTGGTTTTATGTTGAGGTCTTTGATCCGCTTGGACTTGAGGTTTTTGTTTGTTTGTTTGTTTGTTTGTTTGTTTGTTTGTTTTTTAGGGAACTAGGTATGGATCTGTCTGCATTCTTCTGCATTCAGACATCGTGAGTTTTTTTGTTTGTTTGTTTGTTTGTTTGTTTTTTTTAACCAGAAGACTTTGTTGAAGATCCTGTCTTTTTCTTTTCCAGTGTGTGTTTCTGGCTTCTTCATCAAATATCTGGTGTACATATGATATGTGTGTGTGGATTTTTGTCTGGAACTTCAATACAATTTCATTGATCAACATGACCTGTTATGCCAATATCTTGTAGTTTTTATTACTCTAGTTTGTAGTACAACTCAAAGTCAGGAATGGTGATACTTCCATCAGATCTTTTATTGTTCAGGATTGTTTTAGCTATCCTGGATTTTTTGTTTTGCCATATGAAAACAAAAATTGTCCTCTCAAGGTCTATAAAAAACTATGTTGGAATTTTGATGGAGATTGTATTGAATCTGTAAATTGCTTTTCATAGGATGGCCATCTTTACCATGTTAATCCTACCAATCCGTGAGCATGGAATATTGTTCAATCTTCTGATATCTTTTCCATTTTCTTTCTTCAAGGACTTGAAGTTTTTATTTTTTATTATACATACTTGCTTGCTTAGAGTTACCACAAGATATTTTATATTATTTGAGTCTATTTTGAAGGATATTGCTTGCTTAAATTCTTTAGTCCATTTGTCATTTGTATATAGGAGAGCTAATAATTTTTTTCAGTTAAAAATGCATCCAGCTACTTGGCTGAAAGTATTTATCAGATGTAGGAGTTCCCTGGTAGAATTTCAGGGTCACTTATGTATGGTCTCATATCATCTGCACATAACAATACATTGAATCATTCCTTTCCAATTTTTGTCCTGATGATCTCCTTCAATCATCTTATTGTCCTAGCTAAAACTTTAAGTCTTATATTGAATATATAAGGAGAGAGTGCACAACTATGAATTGTTTCTGATTTTAGTGAAATTGCTTTGAGCTTCTCTCCATTTAATTTGATGTTGGCTATAGGCTTGCCGAAAATTGCCTTTATTGTGTTTAGGTATATTCTTTTGATCCCTAATCTCTCCAGGACTTTTACATTAAAAGAGATTTTGTCAAAGGCTATTTCTGCATCTAAGGAGATGATTGTATGTTTAATTTTTGTTTGTTTGTTTCAATTTGTTTATGTGGTGGATTATATTTGCTAATTTCTGTAAATTGAACCATCCCTGCCTTCTAGAATGAATCCTATTTGATCATGGTGGATGATCTTTTTTATGTGATCTCAGATTGAGTTTGCAAGTTTTTTATTGAGTATTTTTGCATTTATGTTCATAAGAGAAATTGGTCTATAATTTTATTGAGTCTTTATATGGTTTAAGTCTAGGGGTAACTCATAAAAATATCACTGCCCTCATAAAATGAATTTGGCAATGTTCCTTCTGTTTCTATTTTCTGGAATAATTTGAGGAGTAATTGTGTTAACTCCTCTTTGAAAGTCTGGTAGAATTCTGCACTAAAATCAACTGGTCCTGGCTTTTTTTTTGGTTGACAATCTTTTAATGACTGTTTTTATTTCACTTGGGGTCTAGGTCTAGTTAAACTGTTTATATGATTTTTATATAACTTTAGTAAGTAGTACCTATTGAGAACATTATTCATATGTTTTAGATTTTTCTATTTGGTGGAATATAGGTTTATAAGGTATGTCCTTATGATTTGCTGGATTTTCTCTGTATATTTCATGTTCTCCTTTTTGTTTATAATTTTGTTAATGTAGATATTCTCTTTCCATCCTACTTAGTGTGGATAAAGATTTGTCTATCTTGTTGATTTTCTCAAACAACCAATTCTTTGTTTCATTGATTCTTATCATAGTTCTTTGTTTCAATTGTGTTAATTTCAGCCCTTCACTTTGATTATTTTTTTGCCATTCACTCCTCTTAGATGTAATTACTTCTTTTTTTTCTAGAGAGTTCATGTATGTTGTTAAGTTGGTGGTATGAGATTACTTCATTTTTTTTTAAATTAAGTCACTTAGTCCTATGAGCATGAGCTTTCCATAAGTTTGGATATGCTATATATTCATTGTAATTTAATTCCAAAATGTCTTTAATTTCTATTTCTGTCTTGACCTATTTTTTTTAATTCAGTAGGGAGTTGTTCAGTTTCCAATAGTCTGTAAGCTTTCTGTTGTTTCTTTGTTACTGTTGTTGGTATCTAGCTTTAATCTTTGGTGATCTGATAGGATGCAGGGAAAAAATTTCAATTTTCTTGTACCTGTTGAGACAGGATTTGTGTCATAGTATGTGGTCAGTTTTGGAGAAAGTTCCATGAGTTGTAGAGAAGATATATTCTTTTGTTTTTTTGTGAAATGTTCTATAAATATCTTTTAAGTCCATATGGCTTATAATATCTGATAGCTCCAGTATTTCTCTGTTCAGGTTTGCGTGGATAACCTGTCTGTTTGTGAGAGTGAGACCTTGAAGTCTCTCACTATCATTGTGTGGGGATCAGTTTGTGATTTAAGCTGGAGTACTGTTTCTTTTACAAGCTTGGGTCCTTGTGCTTGAGGCATAGTTGTTAAACATTGAAATATTATCTTGGTGAATTTTTCCTTTGATGAGTATGTAATGTCCTTTGAGATAATCCCCTCTCTTTTGATTAGTTTTTGTTTGAAGTCTATTTTGTTGAATATTAAAATGTCTACACCAACTTGGCTCTTTGGTAAATTTGCTTGGAATATTGTTTTCTAACACTTTACCATGAGGTAATTATTATCTTTGATGTTGAGGTGTGTTTCTTGGATGCCACAGAAGGATGGATCCTATTTTTGAATCCATTCTGTTAGTCTCTGTCTTTTTACTGGACAGGTGAGATAATTGGTGTTGAGAGCTATAGTGACCAATGATTGTTGATTCTTGTTATTGTTATTTTGTTGTTGGTAGTGGTGGTCCTGGGGTGGGGGTGGATTGTGTGTGTGTGTGTGTGTGTGTGTGTGTGTACATGTTCTTTTGATTTTGCTGGTGTGAGATGATATATTTCATGTGTTTTCATAGTGTAGTTAGTCTCCTTAGGTTGGAGTTTTCCTAGTACCTTCTGTAGGGCTAAATTTGTAGATAGATATTGGTTAACTTTGACTTAATCATGGAATATCTTATTTTTCTCCATCTACAATACTTAAAAATTTCATTGAGTATCGTAGGGTGGACTGGCATCTGTGGTCTCTTAGAGTCTACAGCACATCTGTTCAGGTCCTTCTGGCCTTTAGAGTCTCCAGTGAAAAGTCAGGTGTAATTCTAATAGGTCTGTCTTTTTATGTAACTTTTTTTTTCCTCTGCAATTTTCCTTTGCATATTCTTTCTTTGTTATGTATGTTTAGTGTTTTGATTATTATGTGGTAAGGGAGCTTTCCTTTTCCACTACAATCAATTTGGTGTTCTGTAAGCTTCTTTTACCTTTATAGGCATCTTCTTCTTTAGGCTAGGAAAATTTTATTCTATGATATTATTTGAAAATATTTTCTGGGCCTTCGAGCTGGGATTCTTCTCTTTTCTTTGTTCCTATTGTTCTTAGGTTTCAACTTTTCATAGTATCATGTATTTCCCCAATGTTTTATGTCAGATGTTTTTTAGATTTAACATTTTCTTTGGCAGATATAGCCATTTCTTCTACTGTATCTTCAATACTTGAGATTCTCTTTTCTATCTCTTGTAGTCTGTTGGTGAAGCTTGCCTCTCTAGTTCCTGTTTGAACTCCTGAATTTTTCATTTCCAGAATTCCCTTTGTTTGTGTTTTCTTTATTGAGTCTATTTCCATTTTCAGGTCTTAAACAGTTGTATTCAGTTTCTTCAATTTTTTGGTTTGTGTTTTCTTGGATTTCTTTAAGTAATTTATTCATTTCCTCTTTAGGGTCCTCTATCATGTTCACATAGTTGGTTTTAAGGTCCTTTTCTTGGGCTTCAACTATGTTGGAATATGTAGGGCATGCTGAGGTAGGATAGCTGGACTCCAGTAGAGACACATAGCACTAGTTTTTGTTAATTGTGTTCTTACACTGGTATCTAGGCATCTGGGTTGGGATGATTATAGGTCTATGTGTTGATTTCTGAACTTGTCTTTTGTGGGAGCCCACAGAGGCTTCATAGTGAGATATTACACAGAGTCAGAGAATCTGAGCTTGCTTTACCCAGGGCTGCATAATTGAATGATTTGGTCATGGGTGTGTTTACCAGGTGTTTGGAAGGGTCTATACTTGGCTGTACAGTGTGCTTTAATCTTGCAATGGGGAAATCTTTTACCTCTCCCCTTGGCATATTATAAAAAGCCATTTTTAATAAAGGACAAGACTGTTGGGTATTGGCTCAGGCCCTCCTGAAGCTATTCTGTGTTTCTGTCTTTCTTCTCGTCGACTAAGTCTGTCATTCTATCTGATATTGCCTAATTCCTCTCTCCTCCACTTAAGAACCCTTCAATAGGTGGAAGCAGATTGAAGCTGATCTCCAGGAGACTCTCACAGATGGTACCCTGAACGTGGGACTTAGGTATGGAGAATAAAGAGAAGGAACACCACGGAGCAGGAGGCATGCCTGATATTGAATAAAAGGAGGCAGTGATATTCTAATCTTCTGGATTAAAAGTATAAATATAAAGCAGTGTAGTTAAAGTTAGACTGCAACAAGTATCTGTCTCTGTTTTTATCTATTTACTAAGTTAGGTTTAATTTTTTTTAAAAGTTTTGGTGAAGGTGGAGAACATAGGCTTTAGGTTTAGGAATATTGTGAAGGTTTAATATTAATTTAGAGTAGAATAGTTTTGGGACCTAGCAGCCACTGCGAACTTAGCAGTCCCAGCAGGATCAGAAGCTCCAGAAGCCACCAACAATGGTGAGCACTGAGACCCAGCATAAGCAACGAGGGTTTCCGCATGCTTTCTGCCAGGGCAGAGCCGTGGTGAAGAGAATGCAGTTAGATAGCCAGAGGACAAGGTTTGAGGCTATATGCAAAATGAACAAGCCAAGCACAGATGCTGCACAGTGAGATAGGCGACCGCCTGTAGCGGCTCGGAGTGAAACAGAAACTTTGGACCCCAGCATCCAGAGCAGGTCTGTCACCCAGAGCCAGAGTTCCTGGCATCCAGAGCCCAGCAGAGATGCCACGGGAGAGACTAAAGGCAAGCAGCAGTGAGCAGTTGAAGCCCTGCGGAAAGACTGCTGCTCTCGGCGGAGAATCGGCATCAGAAGCAGCTGGACAAGCAGCTGAGATGTGCTGAAGCCCAGGGAGCTATGGAGGTGAGGCAGAGCCATACCCCAGACTGAACACTCAGACCCTGGGGCTCTGTGAGAACTGCTGAGTCTTACTGCAGCCCAAGCTCCCAGCAGCAGAATGAGGCAGAACTATGTGACTACCCTGGGTGTGACATTCAGCTGTAAGCTGGGCAATGCTTCAGAGGACTCCCAGCAGAGCAAGTAATGGAGCCAGGGTGCCACAGCTGTGTTTCCTCCCAGACCTGTGGTGCTGCTTGAAAGCTATAGGTCATAGCAGTGGGGTGGCTTTCAGCCATTCAGTGCAAGGCAGAAGAGAGCCCCTGGGGCCTCAGGACACAGGAGTCCACCTGGGAGGACGATACAGTTATGAGAGGCAAAGACAGACTGGGACTGTGAAAGCTGAATGGAGCCAGGAACCAAAAACTACCCAGTTTCTGGTTGCTGGCAGCAGACCAGTTTGTGATCTCTTTGAGAGACAGCTTTGTGGTTCATGCTGACTGGGAGAATTGCTTTCTCAGAGAGGACTGTGCACGAGCCCAGCTAGCAGCTTTTTCTCTGGAGCACTTTTCTTCTAGGGGAAAACTAACTGAAAGTGCCTCTGCGGCTGAGACTGAAGCTTCAAAGATGCTTTTTTGAACTGGGTTTCATGCAAGGGGAACTTCAAAAAGTTTTGGTTATGAAAATCCTCATGTTTGGAACTGTTTGCTTTAGAGACATTACGATTTCAACTGCTATACAGGGACTTCAGGGCAGCTGAGGAGTCAGGCTCTGATTTCGAGCTCTCAGAGGAACTTTAAGACTGGTACCGGAACTGTCTTTTTGAACTTTAGAGTTAAGAAATAGGATGGACAGGAGTGATTCAATTGCAATGGGATAATTTTGACTTTACTTACCATATGGACTCTATCAACTGTGATGACTTATGAATTGTTTTGTGTACGCATATATACTTTATTAACTGTGGTGACTCATAAAATGTTGGTGTAAAAATGGAACTGTTTGGTGTAGGTATAGAGAAATTTTTTTAACTCACACTCAAGATGCAGTTTAAAAAATTATAAAGAAAAGGGGGAGTTAATATTCCTCAGTCTCTTTAATTTTTTAAAAAAAAATTTTCTTGTCTCTTGAGTGGATTAATGTTAACTTGTGTTAATGTACCCTATGTTTTGTATAGTTCTATTAAGAAATTGCTTTTGAATGTTTGTTAAAGTTTGTAAAGTCAAAATAATTCTATTGAGAGTTTGCTTTTATATGTAAATTTGTAATAATTGTAATTGTATATAGTAATACTCATGGTAGAATTATGATGCTAACCCATTAATGTTAATGGTGATGCTAAGGAGTCTTTAGATTTGATGTGGTTGTATCAGGAGTTTACTTATTTATTTGATGTGGTTGCATCAGGAGTTTATTGATTTAAAAATGGCTTGATGAAGCTCAGACTGCTGTAGTCAAGTTAGACCCATTAAAAAAGGCCATTCTATCTTCATCATCCTCTACTCCTTGACTGGGAGCTGTGGCAGCCATAGGGAGTAGGAGTAATGCTGTACTAATTCCAGCTACTTGCAAGCTCTTAGTGGAAAGCTGACTCAGAGCTGAATAGAGTTAATCTCTGTACTCTCACTTTATACTATTAAGAAGGGGGGAGCCCACAGAAGCTTCATGGTGAGAAATTACTCAGAGTCAGAGAATTCGAGCTTGCTTTACCCAGCAGGGCTGCATAATGGAATGATTTGGTCACCGGCATGTTTACTAAGTATTTGGAAGGGTCTACACTTGGCTGTACAGTGTGCTTTGATCTTCTAAGGGGGAGGTCTTTTGCCTCTCCCCTTGGCATTATATAAAAAGACCTTTTTAATAAAGGATGAGGCTGTTGGGTATTGACCCAGGCCCTCCCGAAGCTATTTTGTGTTTCTGTCTTTCTTCTCGTTGGCTAGGTCTCTTTCTATCTATCATTTCTTATTCCTCTCTCCTCTACCTAAGAACCCTTCAAAAGGTGGGAGCTGGACTCCCACAGTCTTGGTTGGGTGGGAACTTTGTTCCTTTGTCTCTGTTTCCTCTCTGGATTTTCATAGTATGATGGCTGTTGTTGCCTGTTTTCTTGGTCTGCACAGTGTGTTCACATGGAATACCTGATGGTGTTGGATGCTGGGATTCTGTGATGAGTTGGGGGAGGAATGTTGGAAGAGTAGGTCTTTGTGATCCCTTAGAGATGGGATCAGAAAGGAAAGGGAGACCATAGCAGATTTCTAGCTACAGGGCTATGGATGGAACTGAGTTGAGATTGAATCTTGGGAGCAGTAGCATGGATGTGGGGCAGCTTTCAGCCTACTTGTTGCCGTGCAAGGAGCAGCCCTTGGTTTATTAGGG
The DNA here is from genome assembly GCA_902168325.1 of Peromyscus nudipes. NCBI lineage: Eukaryota > Metazoa > Chordata > Mammalia > Rodentia > Cricetidae > Peromyscus > Peromyscus nudipes. Next base: position 16,570 of record CABHPH010161486.1, on the reverse strand, counting down.
GTTGCCTGCTGAGGTTATGATCTGGGACAAACACACAAGTAGAAGGATGAATGTTAGAAGGAGGAAGATCTGTGGGCTCCATAGGAGATTGGAGCAGATGATGGGAAGGTTGTCTAGGGTGTTTTCCTGCAGAGCTGAGTATGATACTGGGGTGGGGTTAGAATTGGAGGAATAGAGATAGAAGAGAAAATCTGTGGGAAATATACTTGGTTTTCTGGCAGGTGTGGACTATGAATTATCTTGAGGGTGTCTGCTGGTGTTGGGGCTGTTTCCTTGTTCTGCTGTGCTGGTGTGTTCACAGTGAATTTCCTGTTGGTGTTGGAGGCTGGTATAATGGAATGAGTTGGGGAAATATGGGTTGAGGGAGAAGATATTTGTGCAAGATTGGGGATAGGGTCAGATCAGAAAGGGAGACTGCTGTAGATTTCTTGTTACCAAGCTGGGGATGAGACTGGGGAGTGGCTGGGTACTCAGCAGCAGCAGGACAGATGTAGCTTCCCCTCTAGCTAACATGTTGCCTTGGGAAGAGAGGCCCTTAGGTGAGCAGGGGAATGCCTGCTGGGGTGGGGGGTCTGGGACAAAACAACAAGTCATGGGAGGAAGGTTAGAGGGAAGATCTGTGGGATTAATGACAGACAGGAGAGGGGGCAACAGGGAAGATTGCCAAGGTTGTTCTACTACAGAGCCAGGAATAACTGAGGATTGGACATAGAGGAAGAGAAAAAGAAGAGGAAGTTTTCAGGTAGCCTACCTGGTTTTCTGGCAGGTGTAGGCTGTGAGCGAGCATGGGGTGCCTGCTGCATTTGGGGGCTAGGAAAAAGGAACAAATGTGGGGGATGAGATTAGAAAGGGAAGATTTGTGTGGTCCATAGGAGAGGGTGATAAGATAGTGAGGTTGGCTGGCACAGGTGTTCAGCAGAACAAGGGATGAAGAGCTAAGGATGAAACTCGAGGATTGGATCTGGGGGAATGGAGAGAAAGGAGGTCTATAGTCAGGCTACCTGATTTTCTGGTTGCTTATTTCTTGACATTGGCTTCTCCCAAACTACCATTGGAAACTAGAAGATGAAAATACCAGTTAGCTAAAGGTCTGGAAATTCAAGTGCCACATGCCAAAGTTCTGAGGCTAATGTGTGCAGTTAAACTTGACTTTGCATCCTGGTCCAGGGAGGGGAATCATGAAATAAGTGCAGCATTTTATAAGCTGGGTTGCTTTGTTTTTGAAATTTAGCCCTAAAAGGGCCTTTGAAGAGATTTAAAAAAAAAAAAAAAACTGAAAGTGATTTTCCCCCTTTGTTATACCCTATGTCAAGGGACATTTTCACTTGTGATTGATCCAGTCTTGACCAGAAATAAATGCTTATAAAGAGTAACAAGTAGCAAGTGTCACCTGGGAGCAGTTTCTCTGGAATCTCTCATCACAATTTTTGTTCCTCTTGGGTCACAGACACTGGTCCCTACCTTTGTTTTCTGGGTGTTATTGATCACACAGCCTCGGGCTCCAATGAAAACCAGACTTGACTAAAATAACAGTGGCATTACCTGTAATGCTAGAAGTTTTTAAAAAGTAGTTTTTTATTAAAAAATATTCTATGCCAGGCCATGGCAATTATTACTATGTTTATTTTACCCTTGAGAAAAATGTAACCAAATTAACCTAAGTAATGTCTTGGAAATTGCTCATATCTGAGTGCTGCTTTGTTCCGGATATTCATTGTATCCTTCAATAATGTCTTCTATTCTTTGCTGTGTTCGGACTGACTTAGAAGAAAAGTCAAATTTCAATCTTGCACACCAAATTCAAAACTATATTGAAAACAAATGTGACCATTTACTAGAATAACAGTCTGGTATTATTTTTTCCATATGTATTTTCCTCTCTAATTTTCCCCTATTCTTGTATCCCTAAAGCACTGACTTTGCTTTGCCTGACTTTATTAATCATATAAAAAAACTGCCTGGATTACTAGAAATGAAAAGTTAGAAAGTGGCACAGGTGGCTGAGACAATGCCAAAAAGGTAATAATATGGGGCTGGACCCCAAACTGGAATAATTTACTTTTGTGTTATGAAGGCATCTATGAAATACCATTATGTTCATTTAAAAAAAACAGTGAAATATGCAGTAGAAAAAATAAACTGTCCTCTTTGAGTTATTTTTATCAAAAGAGACATATCTTTAAACAAAAATATGTTAAGAGAAATTTTGTATTAAAGACCAATTTCTAAGTACTGGTCTTCTCAAGGTTTAAGGTTTGATTTACCCTTCCTTCTGCCTCCTAGTCATCTCCCTCCTTTCCCTCTTCTTGTTCGTCTTCTCCTCCTTCTACTTCTCCTCTTCCTCCTTCTACTTCTCCTCTTCCTCCTTCTTTTTTGTCTTCTTCTGGCCATGCTTCATGTAGCTAAGGCTGGTCCCCAATTTACTCAATATAAAGCCAACAAAAATGACCTTGAACTTCTGATCTTTCTGTCTTTACCTCCAGAGTATATTACTGTTACTGTTCCTAGTTACTGTGGTGCTAAAGATCAAATTCATGAAAGATATGTAAAGACTCAACCAACTGACCCACATTCCCAGTTCTGAAGCCCAATTTTCTTTCTTAGAGTCAGTTTATTGCAAGGAACAGGCCACCAGATTTTATAGAGCTCTCCCTGTTTTCACATGACTTTGAATGTTATGTGGGGTTTAATAAGTGATTAGTCATTGCTAAATAGTGTGATGTCCTTAAAGGAATGTCTACATGACAATAAGTTACTCTGTATGTCTGAGAAAATCCTTCAAAAGGCACGATTCCAGAAAATAAACACAAAGAGTAATCTGTACACTAACAGCTCATTTGTAGGCAGATAATTAAAAAAAAAAAAAGAACTTATCTCTGCATTTCATAAAGGACCTCATTTTTCATGAGAATTTCACTTTAAAAAATGCATCACCCCGAGAACGAGATTGTTCTCAGTTTGTACAAATTTACTTTCTTCCAAGCTTTCTGTCTCTCATTGGTATACTCACTGCTCTAGAATACCAATGCCAAAGACATCAGTTTGGCTTCAAGCACGTACTAACCTGATCCTTGAATTCATTTGTTATTGTTGTATAACTTAGGCTAGCTTGATATTGAAATGTAACCTAGGACAGAGTCCACCAGCTCCAATTAGACCAAGAGTTGTAGGACAGCAGGGAAGACTCCTTCAGGCAGGCCTCCACACTAACACCCCTCATGAGACCCTGCAATCTACCACAACCACTCCCTTCCCAAAACCCACCTATCCCCCTGCAACCTCAGAGGCAACCTGAGACACAGACTATTCTCCTAGCCAAAGAGTCCTGTCTCTAAAACCTAGGCCATGGGGTATAATCAGTGTCCCCACTCCCACCCATCACTGCCCCAACTGCAAGTCAGCAGGGAAAACTCCTGTAGGTAGGCCTCCCACCAACACCCCCATCAGACCCTGCAATCTACAACACCCACTCCCTCCCCCAAACCCATCCATGACCTAAGTGGTTCCCTGAGACACAGAATTCACCAGATCAGATTGGACCAAGAGTTCTGATTAGACCATGAGTGCTGATTGGTCCTAGAATGGCCCCCTGAGATACAGACACAGCCAGCACAGATTGGACCAAGAGCACCTCCCTCAGACATAAACACCTCTTGCACTGACTGGAGGAAGAGATGGATAGATGCCAATGCAAAAATACATACAACAACATAAAGAGCAATATGACACCACCAGAATCTAGCAGTTCAACAACAGTAAGACCTAAATATCACAACATAGAAGGAACAGGACAAAATGACCTTAAAAATAACATTATACAGATGATAGAGGCCTTTAAAGAGGAAATGAAAAATGAAAAAGTCCCTTAAAGAAATTCAGGAAAAGACAACTAAAAAATTGGAAGAAATCAATCGATCCCTTAAAGGACACCAAGAAAACCAAGAAAAAGCAAATGCCCCAAATACAAGGGCACCCACATATGTAAAGAAAACATTACTAAAGCTTAAATTGCACATGAAATTACACACATTAATAGTGGGAGACTTCAACACTGCATTCTCACCAATAGACAGAAACTTAACAGAGAAATACGGAAGCTAACAGATGTTATGACTCAAGTGGGCTTAATAGATATATACAGAACATTCCACCCTAATATAAAAGAATATATCTTCTTCTCAGCACCCCATGGAACCTTCTCTAAAATTGGCCACATACTTGGTCACAAAGCAAATCTCAAAAGATACAAAAAAAAAAGTAGAATAACCTCCTGTATTTTATCATGGCTTAAAGTTAGATTTCAACAACAGGTTAGACTACTAGCTATAGTGGTGAAGGTGCCTGAACTGGCCTACCCTGGTAATCAGATTGGCGAATACCCTAACTGTCATCATAGAATCTTCACCTAGTAACTGATGGAAGCAGATGCAGAGACATACCACCAAGCACCAGGTCGAGCTCCAGGAGTCCAGTTGAAGAGAAGGAAGAGGGATTCTATGAGCTAGGGGCATCAAAATCATGATGAGGAAATCTACAGAGACAACTGAACCAAGCTGGTGGGAACTCATGAACTTTAGACCAACAACTGTGAAGCCTCTGTGGGACTGGACTAGACCCTCTGCAAAAAAGAGACAGTAGTGTAGCTTGGTCTGTTTAAGGGGCTCCTGTCAGTGGAACCAGGATCTATCCCTGGTGCATGAGCTGGCTTTTTGGATGCAGTGGGAGGGGCTTGAACCTACCTCAACTGAGTGTACCAGTCTTTGGTGACTTCCCATAGGAGGCCTTACCTTTTTGGAGGAGGGGATAGTCGGTGGGTTGCTGGGGGAAGCAGGAGGAGGGATGAGAGGGGGATCTGTGATTGGTATGTAAAATGAATAAAAAATTTTTTAATAAAGAAAAAATAGAAAAAAAAAGAAGTGTAACCTAGACCATCCTCAAACTCATTTTTAACTCCCTCATTCATGGTAGTCTTCTGACTGCTAGCCCATTAAACAAAATACCAGTTCCTCCAGCAACCATTAACTGTCAATAGTTCCATAGAAAAGGATATGTAATCAAGGACATGCCCTCTACCTATGATTGAATGTTGAATTGGCCCAATCCTGTGCTGGCATCTATTGCTGCCTTGTATTCATGATTGCAACAATAGTGCTGTATCTGTGTGGTAGCACTTAATTGAATTTCTTCCCATCCTTAAGCTCTTAAATTCACTTCACCCCATAGTCTACAATGTCTTGTGTGGGAGAAGAGGTGTAATGTATATGTCTCATTAAGGGCTTAACCCCCAATAATCATTATTCTCAGCACCTTGACCAGATGTGAGTTTCTGCATTAACACTTTGAAAAAAATGAACTTCTCTGCCTGAGTCTGAGGGTGACATTAGTTTGAGTGTATAAGCATAAATAGTTAGAAGGCAGTTTGACAACATGTCAATTTAGAGAAAAAACAGTAGCATTTCCCTCTGTGGAACATGACATCCACAGCCCTAAGGCTTTTGACCAGGTAGATTATATTACCATATATGCATATCATTCTGTGGAGTTGCCATCCAATCTAATTATGCAATTATTCCTCAAAAGTATGTCATTATTTCACAAATGGGTGTATCTCGCCTGGAGAATCAGTATTGTAGCACTACTGCTGAATGTGATCACTGATGAGTTTTCTCCCCAAGAAGTCTGCGTAGCACCTATCAGTCATTTTGAATACATTATGAACATGCCGAATAACAGCCATGCGGGGGGTGCTTTTCAGTTAAGTTTCAACTGGATTTCTCATGCCTGCAAAGTGTATAATGTCTTCATCAATACATTCTTTGCACTGAGTTTGGGTTTGTACCCAAGATCAATGGCACCAGCCTATTTTCTTTTTATTTTGAAATCTCTCTGGCCCAAAATCTAAGAGGGAGGTATCCTGCGCTTGACACTGAGGGTAGTATTTAAAAGACTGTGACTTCTGGAAGCACCAATATACGCCCATGAAGAGTAACTGTAGTAGAGAATATATTTTGGCAACAACAAAATAAAATTGAATGAAATAAGTCTCTAAAATGTCCAAGATATATGTTTATACTATCATCACTCAAAACAAAGCTGTGTATTAATTATGAAAATGGATTTATTGTGTTGCACAGAAATCATAAAGTAGATGAAAATTGAGCAGCCCAAACTCCTGAGAAGAGTTCCCCTCAGGAAGTTGGAGAAAACAGTGAGAGTGATGGTTGCAGGCATAAGTGCACCGACTTTGCACCTGGCTTCCAATGTGCTTAAATCTTATCAAATGTTAAGAGATGTTCACTCTAGATTCCCTCCTCAGAAAAGCACTGTGACTTGGTGGGTTCTGAAAATAAAAGAATTATCTGATGTCTCTTTATGGTGATATTTTATTTGTGCTGAAATGCGATTTTATTTGTATGTTAATAAATAAAGTTGCCTGGGGGTCAGAGCTAATAGCAAGCCATAGCAGAAGCCAGGCGGTAGTGGCACACACTTTTAATCCCGATCACATGACAGGCAGATCTCTGTGTGTTCAAGGATATAGCCAGCATAGAGACACAGGCCTTTAATCTCAATACCAACCTTTGAGATCTAGAGGTCTGTATAGACAGGCAGTGACAAGGAGGTCATGTGGTTGGGTTTACAACCAATGAGAAGGCAGAACAGAAAGTCAATAAAAAGACAGACACACAGGAAGTAGGTCTCTTTCTCAGGGGAAGGACGGCAGCTGCAGCGAAGGGTACAAAGGTGGTTTTAAGTCTCAGCTCTCAGCTACTGCTCTGACCTCTTGGGCTTTTAACTCTGCATTTGGCTCTGTGTTTCTTATTTAATAAAACCATTACATCTACATCTCTTTGAACAAGAAACAGTGACTTTCAGTTCATGTTGAACTCACTATCCAAAAAACGTGACATCCAGGAACAGAAGATGACAGGGCTCTCGATATTGAAAGATCTGTGTAAATAAATTCACTTGAAGATTTCATAAAACAATTAAATTCCCTGTTGAAAATGAGGGATGTTTTTTAAGACACAACTTTTGTTCTTTGAAGAGAACATGTGAGCTGAGACCCAGCTACACATGTCATCATACACAGAGAGAAGCTCTTATATATTGCTCAGAGTTGTGATCCTTCATGAGAAACCAGAAATGCTGTTAATATGGTGCACATGCCATGTCTCTGAGTCTTTCTAATTGTATCTACAGAAAAGTATGTTTCCTTCTCATGTAGGAGCTGATTCTACAGTCTGAGCTCCAAGAATCCCTGGGCTCACCACCTCGCTTTTAGTAGTAGTCTCGTTAAAGCAAATAGATATTTCAAAAAAGCTTGACTTACTCTGAATCATGACATATGCACTAATGTTATCGATATACATTAAAACGGGCCACATTCTTATATTTTTGGTTGTGATCCTAGCCTTTAATGGCTGAGGCTTCTCTCCAGCCCAAATAGGCCACATTCTGTCCAAAAAATAGACCTTAAATTGCTAAAATGGTAGAAATACACTACCCAAAAGCTACCTTGTTATTGGGGAAACCTGTGTGAACTTAGATGAACTGTCTATTCCTCACATTTGAGAATGTAGAGTACCCAGTGGCACGTAATTTATAGTAGTACTACCAGGGAGCCTACTACTCAATTTAATGTATAATTAATAATGTCCTACTGATGTAATACGAATGCATTGTCATTTTAGAGTAACTGGAATGCAACGCCATTTTGATGATAAGGTGAATGTTGCTGGAAGCCTTTTAAGGTTTAGGTTTAGACTTAGAGTTAGATAGAAAGCGCAAAAGAGAGAAAGAGGAGAGGTAGAGAGAGGAAGGGAGAGAGGATGACTGTGGAAGGGAAGGAGGGAAAAAATAACGAGAGTATTTAGGATTCATATAAAAGGTGAATTTACAAGATAAACCTGATTTCTCCTTGGTACTGAGTTGAAAATTATTGAGGAATAGAATGTTTCAAGGAAACACTATTTAACATTGATGTAAGAGATACATATCCAAGTTATCACAGGAACTGTTGTCATGAATAATGAATGTGAATTACTGGCTAGAAGCTGACACGCTGAAAACAATACATCTCAAATTTGCATCCTCAGTCACTCTGATAAATGGAAAAATTAGGAGGGTGGAAAGTAGGACCCGCAAATGTAGAAACTAACTCTCTGAGGGGCACTTGTCAAACCAGGATAACATGACTTCTCGACCTTATGCTAAAAACCCTTTGGTGGCTGGGTGCCACTCAAACCTAAATTTCAGAATGATAGTGAAAACAAGCTACAGCTGCACTAACTGGCCGTCATTTTTGAAGACAGAACATGCCAAAGGAAAAAAAATGACCTGTGTGTCTGTGTACAATTATAAGGGGCAAAACGGGAACCATACAGAAAGAACTTGGCAGCTTGCAGCCACATCTCTCAAGGGAGATAATTCTAACTAAAAGAAAGACATTTGGTGGCCTGGGTACATCATGAACTATATCTCTTAAATCTCTCCAGTGAATTCTAATTTATTTATGACACAAGTAGCACTGTACTTTAGGTATAGAAAGAAATATTCAGTTCACAGAACAAAGTTAATAATATGGTGATAGAGGGTAGTTTCATTCAGCCTAAGATAGCCTAGAACTTTCTACATAAATAAAGATAACAGTGTTACCTGATGATGAACTCCTGATTCTTCTATTCTACCTGTGAGTGCTGAGATTAAATATTTAGGTTAAAAATAAGTCCTACCTACTTCCTCTACAATATGTATATTTAATATACCATAAATTCCTGAAAGGTATTATGAAATCTGTGATCATGTATACAGACCACAATCTAGAAATAATTAGTAACATTTTGTTTTTATTTCCGGTGTTTTAACATATATGGATACTTACAGTCAAGTATTTTAGGCAAGAAATACAAGGTTATATACAGATTTTTTCCCTGTTTTTCAACTTTGATCCAAATAATTTTTAAAAGTTACATTTACATTGCATTATAACAATAGATAAACTATAAAAAGAGCCCCAAATTGCAATAATTATTAATAATTTACTTTTACCATCAATCCTGAATCACTATACATAAATGTCAGATACACACCTATTATCTATGAGTTTCAATAGAAATTATTTCTGGGAAGTTAGTTGTTCAATAGACTTTGGATGGATCCATTTCTTCCTGTCTGTGAAATGTATGTGCATAACATCCTGAAATAAAGCTGGACTAGTCATAATTGCTAAAATACTGGGTCAGTCTCCTCTAGAAATGTATCATTCAGTAGCCTGATCCAACATATCACACTGAATTATGGTAGTAGTTAACCTGTGGTCACAACCCCTTTAGCAACTGAACAGCCCTTTCACAGGGGTAGCCTAAGGCCACCAGAAAACACAGATATTTACATTATGATTCATAATAGTAAAAAATATACAGTTATGAAGTAACAATGAAAATAATTTTATGTTTGAGGGTCACCACACCACAAGGAACTGTATTAAATGAAGGGTTGCAGCATTAGGAAGGTTGAGAATCACTGTCTAAAGGTGATGAAACCTTGGGTGGGCTTCTTACCAGGGATCTCCATCTAAAGCACAAGCAAAATAAATGCAGTTGAGCTCATCACATTCTGAATATATATCTAAACTTGGGGTAGATAGTGGAAATGAATTCTAAGCTTCTCTTGCTCCTCATTGCCTGTGTGTTACAGAAATAGACAGCTCTTCAAGTAGCTTGATATATGTGCTTGTGTTCTGTTTTGCTGGACTTGGCAAGTTGGTAATCAGTATATAGTGTCACTGATTCAAACACTGTAGTTGCCTAAACAATACACATGCAATGACAGCATCAGTTGATATGCCACATGGATGGGATAAATCTCGCAAGGTCCCACCCCTAGATGAAGAGCTCCGGGAAATTAATGGCTGTGAAGAAAGGGGGAATGAGTGTTCTCCAGGATCGAACTCCTTAACAGGTTATCCAATCTCAAGGCATCAGCCTTAAATACATAAACATGTGAGCTGCAATAAACTGATATGACAGAGAGGGAGGGGGGAGGTGGGAGAGAGAGAGAGAGAGAACTATATGGTAAAAGTACCAATTGAACAAGTCATGGATTTGAGAGTGAATGGGGGGAACATTGAAAAAAATGGAGGAAAGAAAGGGTGAAGTGGAAATAAGGTAAATTCTACATAGATTTCTTTTTTTTAATTTTCCATTCCATTATTTAATCTAACAAGTTAATTATAGAACGATTTTAGTTGGTTTTATTTTTCCTCTTTGGGGGCCCACCAACCAGCTCCCAAATTAATATACAGAAACTTACTCTTACTTATAAATGCTCAGCCTTAGCTTGACTTATTTCTAGCCAGCTTTTCTAACTTAAACTATCCTATTTCTCTTTAACTACATTTTGCCTCTGGGCTTTTTATCTTTCTTTAGTCTATATATCTTTCTTCCCTTCTTAATCAGTGACTGGCCCCTGACATTCTCCTTTTCTCCTTTTCTAGATCCTTGCTCTTTTCTTTTTTCTAACCTAGATTTCTCCTCCCATTTATTCTGTCTGCCTGGCAGCCTTGTCTATTTCTCTCCCCTGCCTAGCTATTGGACATTCAGATTTTTATTAGACCAGTGAGGTGTTTTAGGCAGGAAAAGTAACACAGCTTCATAGAGTTAAACAAATGCAACATAAAAGAATGCAACACATCTTTGCATCATTCAACAAATATTCCACAGTATGAACAAATGTAACATGCCTTAAGCTAATATTCCACAATAAACAGTGACATAATGAGATATTTAAATCTTCCTGTTTGTTTTATCAAGAGTTTATTGTTTTCTATGTTTCATAACCCAGATTAATGCCATATTGCATAAATCTTTTAAATTCTTTTTTAATATCTTGGCTTTTACTGCCTTAATCCTTTCCCATTCCTTGCAGTTTATTGAATAAATAATCAGATCTTATGATTCTTAGGCTTACCCAATTTTGAATTTTAGTATTATATTTTTATGCTATCATTCAACACATGCCTTTGGCTGTGTTTTCCATAATTTTGAAATAAAACTAGTTAATAATTAGGTTTAGATTCAGTTACATAGCATTTCACTACGTATTTACTTCTAAATTAATATAAATGAATATTGTAATTCTTTATACTTATCATTACTGATACTATAATAAAGTTCCTATACAAATCTTTGCTCATTCATCTCATTAAATTTATTTCAAATTAACTATTTAAATTTTTTGGAGAAAAAAGGTCATATATTCTTTTAAAAGTTTGTCAGATCATATTTTCAAAATCAGAAAAACAATTCTGAGACTGAGGAGGGATACATAGGAGGGTTTGGAAATAGAAAGGGGAAAAGAGAAATGCCGTTAATTAAATTAACATCTCAAAATATTTTCTAAGAAGTATCTTGAAAGTTGGTAAAGGAAAGATAAAGAATTGTTCATGACATGCTGGGACATTCATTTCTGTGTGTTATTTCTGTATATTTTCGTAGACTGAGGTGTTGTTTCCAGGTTCCTATCACTACGTTGTATTTACAGACAGAGTCTTCTTGCATTAGCTTGGAACTCATTGATTACACTTGACTGGCCAGCCACTAAACACCAGTTGTGGTGGTATTGTGTTCCTCGAAATATTGTGTACCCTAATAAACTTATCTGGGGTCAGAGAACAGAAAAGTCACTAGATACTTAGGATAGGCAGTGGTAGCACACGCCTTTAATCCTAGCATTCCAGAGGCAGAAATCCATCTGTTCAAAGATACAGCCAAGCATGGTGACTCATGCCTTTAATCCCAGAAAGTGAGCCTTTAATCCCAGGGAGTGATGGTAGAAAGGAAAGATATACAAGGCGTGAAGACCAGACTAGCAGCATTTGGCTGGTTAAGCATTTGGCTGGTTAAGCTTTTAGGTTTTGAGCAGCACAGTTCAGCTGAGAGCCATTCGGATATGAGGACACAGAGGCTTCCAGTCTGAGGAAACAAGATCAGCTGAGAAGTTGGCCAGGTGAGGTTAGCTGTGGCTTGTTTTGCTTCTCTGGTCTTCCAGTATTCACCCCAATAACTGGCCTCAGGTTTGATTTTATTAATAAGAACTGTTAAGATTCCTGCTACAACCAGTGATGGTCCTACCTCTGCCTCCACAGAGCTTGATGACAAGCACACTTCATCCTTCCCTTCCGTTCAATGTGGATGCTGGGGCTTAAACTCAGATCCCCATGCTTACATGGCAAACACTTTGATAGCCCCTATATGTTTTACTTATTCTAGAGAAACCACAGAGGCTTATGGATTTTTGTTTATTGTTCTGTAAAGTGCTCAAATGCTTCCCTTAGAATGTATCATGCTTTCAGCCCAAGATCACATCTTTCTACCTGCAATTCCCTTGAAGCCACAGTTGTCTTCTGAATTATTCCTGAAGGTGCTCTTGCTTCTACCAGGAAATTTTCACAGCAGAACATCTTCCCTTGTTGAATTGCACATTCCTTAGCCGCCTGTGGGGCTGATGTCAGGATAATATATTAGGCTATTTCTTATTATCACCGTGGGAGTTTTGAGATTCTTTTGGTATTTTTCTAACAAATCAGCAGTTAATATGAGGAATTTCACAAACAACAAGGTTTTTTTTTTCATTTTCCTTTCTGTAATCAATCGAAAATTAATTTTAGAAAATTATTATTCAGGGTGTTCAGTCTTTAGTAAGTAAATAATGAACTAGGATCAAAATCAAACTGTATGAAAAAATTAACTACAGGAAAATATGAATACATTGCCTCTCAAAAATCATAACACACTGAATACGGACCACAGCACAGTACATCCTAATCTTTTTGTGTTAGGATTTCTTTCAGTTTGGATTGACTTTCACATTGAAGGTCTAGTCCCTAGTATTCCTGTTTCTAAATTTGTTTTAAAAATGTGATCTTTGGACATTTTTATAAGACAAAAATGAGTTTATTACTTTGGGTCCTAATCCCAAATGACTAATGTGTTTATAGGGTTTGAAAATGGCAGGGGAACTTGGACTGAGCAGACAAACACGTAGAGCACTGTGGGAAAAAACGGGAAGGCTCATAAAGATGGAGGCAGATGTTGGAGTTACACTGTCTCCAAGAAAAATGAGCTCTAGGGGCTGCAAGAAGCTACAAGAGATAGAAGGGTTCCTCAACTGAACTTCAGAGTATACCCTACTGGTTGCATTAGCTAAGCGGTTGTTGGCAATTTATTAGGACAACCACAAGCATGCCATTTAGTGACTATTTCTGTGAACATAGAGAATTCATGACAGAAGGATGAGGCAAGAATCTGGGGATTTATATTAAGTCTTACCACAGAATTACTCAGCTATAATTCTCATCTGGGTGTATACTCATCTCCTAAAATAGTTTATGGACACATGCTAATTACAGGTGGTTCTTTCTATGTGTATCTCTCCCTTGGAGATTCTACCAGTTACAGATAGAGAATATTAAAAGAAAATTGTGCCAGTACAGAAAGCATACAGCATTTTTGCTTGTAATTATTGCATATGTGAATTCAGTATGATAATTATTTACATATTGATTAAATTTTATTTTATTATCTATTATAAGTAGTTCTGGAGTCATTCACAATATAAGAAAAGATATTTGTGATAATAAGCAAATAATGAATAATCTTATCTAATGGACTTGATCAATCATGATTTCTTTATACATGAAAGATCCTGAAACAAATTATTTTTTGTTTGTTTGTTTGTTTGACACAGGATTTCCTTGTGTAGCCTTGGCTGTCCCTGAACTAGCTCTGTACACTAGGCTGGCCTTGAACTCTAGAGATCCACATGCCTCTGTGTCTGAAGTGCTGGGATTAAAATTATGCACCACCACTGCCAAGCATGAGACATTTATTTATTTATTTTTTGGTTTTTCGAGGCAGGGTTTCTCCATGTAGTTTTAGGTTCCTATCCTGGATCTCACTCTGTAGACCAGGCTGGCCTCAAACCCGTGGATATCTACCTCGCTCTCCCTCTCAAGTGCTGGGATTAAAGGCATGTGCCACTGTTGCCCAGCTATGAAACAATTTCTTAATGGATACTAAAGTATGATTATACACCCCTGTCATATTGCAAAATCCATGTCATACAAATGAACGTTAATTATATTGACCCACATGTCATGACCATGAATCCTATAAGGAAAAGATCAGTTTTATGTGTTTCTGGTTGTTCTTAGCTGCTAATTGAAAAAAAAAAGAAAAGCAATGTCTATTATAATGTTACAATTATTGGGACTTTCCATGTGATTAAAATATGTATTCTGCTCTTCTCACTCATAGTTCATGCACATGAATGAGCACACACACACTATGGAGTATGGATCTACATGAATATGTCATTTTTTTAACCAACTGAAATGTTATCTGCCTAAAAAAAATAGAGGGCTAAATTCTACACAATAGAAAAAAAAATCATCATTTCCCTGCTGAAACCAAAATACAGTAAAAGATTTGCAAGAAACTGGTTAGTCTCTCCTTGCAAAACAGTAACTCCTAAAAACTTCTGAAGAGAAACTGCTTATTGATTGCATACATGTTTCCAAAGAAACAAATAAGCATATAGAATGCATTATTTATTTTTTTACTAGTAGAAATGTGATACTACCTTTTATTTTAAATCAAATGCATAAAATAAGAAAACCTCTGATTTTGCACAGTCATTCTGTTATAATCTTATCTCACGTCTATTTCTTGTGAGAGTTGAGTTATTCCTTCCTATCCCTAAGTGAATTCTTTGTGGACCTCTGGACAGCAGAGCAAGCTACTGTTTCCTTTCTTTCCTTTCCTTTCCTTTCCTTTCCTTTCCTTTCCTTTCCTTTCCTTCTTTTCCTTTCCTCCCCCTTTCTCTTTCTTTTTTCCTTTCTTCTTTCTTTCTCTCTTTTCCTTTCTTTTTTTGAAATGCTAATCATTTTTTTCAAGTGTTCCTCGGCTGATAAATATTCCATTCCTATATTTTACTAGCAGTGTTCTGCATGAATTCAATTAACAACAGATAAAACATACACAGAATATCACTGAAACATCTGTGTTTATTATTGATTTATTTTCTCTATAAGGCTTTCAAAAGTAAATCTTTTGTTGTTTCTGTCTTAACAAAAATGCTAGTATTTACTGGCTTTCCAAGTTATAGGATAGAGAACATTTAAAAAGACCGTATCATTAAAAAAGCCAGATAAGACTGACATTGCTCCATTACATTATTGAAACAGTACTTTTTGTGGTTGCCTGTTCTTGGGCTCCAGACTTTTATCTGGCCCTCAGTGAGATAGGTTGTAGCCTAGACCTTGGCAATAAGAACCCCAAAGTAAGTGCTCCACCCCAAATGCTGCACGGGGGAGCGCTGGTGTTCAGAGCCACATCTGGCAGCCAGTGACTTGAGGGAATAGACCCTGGGACTCTCTGTGGCTGCCAGCTCCACTTCGAGGATTCCTGTGGTCAGAGGCGAGAGCTAGACTTCACTCTCAGAAGCAGCTGTCATCAACACACAGCAGCCAAATGCAGTCCTTTCCAGCCAAATCCCTTATCGGGGATTTCCTTTCAATCCAATGATACATTCTATCCCAAAATTAAAATGGCGTGTCACTTTTTGATGCTGATAGCTTGCCGTTCCTTTTCTTCAAAGTCAAAAGCTCTCTGGGGTTTCCAAGATGCCCTCGGAGGAACGCTTCCTGTGTTTTCATTGCTTTTATATTTGCTCACATTTTTGAGTGCTCATTCTTAAGAGTAAGGGTGATGACTTATTACAGTGATGTGCCCCTCCCCTGGGGTTTCCGTAATTGACTAGCAATCTCCATCGATAAGAATGAATTATTCATTTAGTGACTTATCCCCACATTTTCTGCCATGATTCTAGTACATCTTTTTAAAATATCAGTTTTAATGTTTGACTTCATACATGTTTGTATGTTTTCTTTATTTCTCTTTAGAACTCACTACTGCATAATGTGCTAACTGAGACTTGGTACTTTATGGACATATGCTGAGCTAAACATTAGAAAAGGATTATTTCTGAAGAATAACATATTTGTTTGTTTGTTTCTTTCTTTCTTTGAGAAGCCAAGATAAACCCTCATAGGCAGACTCGGTAAGTTCCTGTAAACCTTGGCTACAACCCCTTTGTGAAGAAAGGTCTAACTGTTTCTAGAACAGAGCATGCATGTTTTAAAGCGGCTTTTGGAAAACATGAAGCATAAACTTGAGTGAACAACAAGTTGGGTGTGCTGTTCTGAGTTGCTGAAAGTGATTTAATCTTCTGTGGGCTTAATTAAGAAATGTTTAATTGTGGAAACAATAACTGTGTCCTCAATAAGACAGAGTAAAAGTAAATATTGCCTATGCATATGGCAGGAAACAATGAAAAATAAGATCTCTGCATGATATAAAGGTAAAATTTAATATTAATTACACAGGGGGAAAGACAAACTGATCTATATAACATCTCTGCTAATGAACTTGAATGGCTTGGCAGATTTCTGAATATATGGGCATTAATACATACAATTCTTTATTCATTTATTAATTAATATATCTGA
>CABHPH010161485.1:0-48530 GCA_902168325.1 Peromyscus nudipes | reverse complement strand
CAGTGCTTTATTTATTAACATATTTGTCATACAGAACATCCCACAGCATTAAAGGTTTTATTTTCCAGTATTCAGATTTTTATGTCTTCTCCTTTTACCTTGGTAAAAGATATTTTGTGCATGCATGTCTTTTAAAAAATTAATACCATTTTTAATAAAATTTTACTAACCTAACTTTCTTAGCTTATGTTTCCTTGTCCTTATAGATGCAGAACCTTTGTCAAAAAATAACTTTGCAATAGACTGTAATATGAACAATCCTTTGTCTTAAATGTATAGTAAAATATATAATACTCTGTTCTCAATATAGATGAAATCAGGGAGAGGAGGAGTTTCTAAATGAGTCAATCTAGAAGTGTGAACGAGTGAAGCATAAAGTCTCTGTACCCAGGGAGTTAGATATCAGACAACAAAAGAAAGGAATCCCTCAGAGGCAGAAAAGTACTATCTGGATGGATATTACTTTTCAAGATGAGAATCATGAGAAGAAAGCTTCATAAAATGAGGATTCAGTGGTTTCTAGAGTCCAGATATAGCTTCCAGAATGAGACTACCTGTTACTAAGGATTAAATTCTCTAGGAGGTTAATACAGAAGAGGTCTGAGCCTTCCTATAACATATAAAATATGACATGAATCAATTATGAACATTGGAATATTCAGAAATTTAAAAATTTCCAGTAAGAAAAATGTTTGCTCAATATTATACATGGAGTAATGACGCTTATATTAAATCTTTCTCTAGTGGTATGGAATAATTTATGCACATTTTCTTTAAAAAATAAGTTTATGTATTCTAGAACAAAGATAATATAAATATAAATTTATGTGATATAACATATCACTATATATAAATAATAGAATAAATATATAATGTAATATATAATATTATATAAATAAAATAAAAAATTATAAAGATAAAAGAAAGAAAAAGAGAGCAAGCTTTTATATGATATTGTGAAAAAAGGAGCTTCAGAAGATGTCTTCCCGTATGTTTTCTGTTTGCTATCTGTTGATGGGCATACAGTCTACCCCTAAGAGTAAGTTGTTTGCCCAGTGAGACTCCCCTGGAGAACTCTAAATTTTCAATTGTACGTGATTGGAGATTTCTTTTGGACTTTGGGGGTTGCTTGTGTCCTTTTCTCCTCTTTTTCTTTCAACTCTAGGAACACATCTGGTGCAGACATGAGTAGGCCCTGGTCATGCTGTCTCTGTGAGGTCAATATGCATAGATTCCTTTGAGTTTAGAAGGGCTTGTCTCCTTCATCTCTTCCATCCCCTCTGGCTCTTACACTCATTCTGCCTACTTTTCCACAGGGTTCTCCTGAACCCGAGGAGACATCCCCTTTAGAGTTGAATATCATAGGTTCTCTCACTCTTTGCCTAATGTCTGGCTGTTGATCTTGCTATTTGTTCCTATCAGCTACTGGAAGAAGCTTCTCTAATCATGGCTGAGCAAAGTACTGATCTATGAGTCTAGCAGAATGTCATTAGGAGTCATTTTCTTTTTACTACACTACTTGTGTAGAACAGCATTTGGCTTTCCCCTAGGTCCCTTGGCTTTCTAGTTTCAAGTTCTTGATTACCAAACAGTATTAGATATTGGTTCCATTTACTGAACTGAGTTTTAAATCAATTAAGATATTGGTTGGTTACTCCCATAAGCATGTTGCCAACATTGCACTAGCATATCTTGCAGGCAAGATGCCAATGCAGATAGAAGGATTTGTAGGTGGCTTGGTGTTTACAGTTCTCTTTGGTAGTGTGTAGAGTAAGTACTTTCTAGTACCAAGGACACTAGCATGGAGGGATGAAGGCATATATCAGCATAAGTTCCAAGTTTCTGTGTCTGATGCATTGTGTTTTTTTTTTCAATATAGGGCCTTCCTGTTAATTTGTGGAGAGCCACCTATATTCTTGGCTGCATCCTGGGTTGTTTGGTGGTGCCCATGCAACCCCTTTGGGCAACAGTTCAGTAAGATTCAATTCATTCTTGGTACTGCAAGCTTCATTTGATGATAAGTGATGCCAAGTTGGAGGTCTGTCTTCCCCTATATTTGGCAATTTCACTTAGATCACCTTGATATATATAAATAATTTAGGAATCTTCTACTATATTATGTTAGCGTATTATCCCTCATATGGCCCTTAATTTTAGCCATCACCATATCCACCTCTTCCCTACCCCTCCTCACTTGATCCTCCCATTCCAGTACCTCTAACTCATCCATCCATATCTACATATTCTATTTGTCTATATGTCTATCCTAGTCCCTTACTCTATACCTATAATCTACAGTAACATAGATTGTAGATTTATCACTGAAATAACAGCAAATATCCATATATAAGCAAATAAATACTATATTTCACTTTCTATATTTGGGTTACCTTGCTCAGGGTGATTTTTTTCTAGATCCATTCATTTAACTGTGAAATGCATGATTTTTTTAAAGCCTGAGTAATAATCAATTATGCAAATGTACTAATTTTCCATATCTATTCATATGTTGTTGGACATCTAGCTTGCTTCCAATTTCTGACTATTATGAATGGAGTAGAAATGATCTTGAGTGATCAAGTGTCTTCATGGTAGGATGAATCAACCTTTGGGTATATTCCCAAAAGAGGTCTGTAGTGGGTAGCCATTCCAGCTTTGATCTGGAAGTTCCAACCCCCATTGAGACTTCGGCAACTGTCACACCTACAAGGCAGGGCCAAGGGAGGCCCCTGGAGACCCGAGATCTGGATTTGGGAGTGCTCTCTCTGTTCCTGGACCCGAGACAGTGGAGGTGGACCGAGCAGAGCTCCAGAGAACACCTCTGGACTGCGATACACCTTCCCCAGACCCCGCGACCTACCTATCCCTTCATTTGTAAGTTACCCACTAAATAAATCTTCCTTTTAACTATGTGGAGTGGCCTTAATAATTTCACCAATAGAGGTCTAACTGGAACTTGAGGTAGATTGATTCCTATCTCCCTGAGGAACACTGATTTCCATAGTGGCTGCATAAATTTGCACTCCCACAAGCAATTAATGGCTGTTCTCATTACTCCACCTTCTAGCCAGCATAAGCTGTCATTCGTTTTATTGATTTTAGCAATTCTGGGGGATGTAAGATGAAGCTTCAATGTAGTTTTGATTTGTATTTCCCTGATGACTATGGATGTTGAACATTTGTTCAAGTAATTATCAGCCATTTGAGTTTCTTCTTTTGAAAAATCCTTCTTTAAAGCTGTGTAGCTGGAGAGTTTTCTCTCCGAGTCCTGCCAAGTCCCAGCAGTCCGACAGACCATTTAAAAAATAAACACACAGACGCTTATATTACCTATAAACTGTATGGCCGTGGCAGACTCCTTGTTATCTAGTTCTTCTATCTTAAATCAACCCATTTCTATTAGTCTATAAGTTGCCACATGGCTCATGGCTTACCGGTACCTTACATCTTGCTTGTCATGGTGGCGGTTGGCAGGTCTCTCTCCCTCCACCTTCCACTTCCCCCAATTCTCTTCTCTTTGTCCCACCTATACTTCCTTCCTGGCTACTGGCCAATCAGTGTTTTATTTATTACCCAATCAAGCAACACACGTAACATACAGAACATCCCACAGCACTTCCCCTTTTCTTTTTTTTTCTAAAAGAAAGGTTTTAACTTTTGCATAGTAAAATTACAGATAACAAAACAATTATCAAGCAAAAATTATAGTTATAATATCTAATCTATTTATAATAACTAGTCTATTTGGGAAAATTAAAGAAGATATCCTATCTATCTTATATTTGTGAGTCTAAGTTTCATATCTAACTTATCTTTTATCACAACTAAGGAAAATTGTAACTATCTAGCTTCAACTACATCAAAGTCCTCAGAAGAATATAATGATACCTGAGAAATGGCAGAAGGATGCAAGCAACTTTTGGGAGTCTTGCAAGAGTAGACAGAAACAGCTGGCAGCCTGGACAGTCACCTAATGTTTCTTTGTAAAGTTGGGGCATCTGTCTTCAGCCCACAGGCCTAGAGTCTCTCAGTCATTTCTGTCTGTGTCCTCTAGAATGTCTGACAGTTTCCTCTGCAAAGTAAGAACCTGAAGGACGATTTTGCCAACCAAAGTTCAGTGGTCACCTTCCTATGGGTACTGCATGTCCAGTCAATCAAGCAGTCCAGGCAAGGACAGTTTCTTGCCCAAATGGCTATTTTTGCCAAGAAGAAGATAAACTCCATATAGAGTGTCTTCGATGCCCATCCTCCTCTCTGAAGTAAATCGGTGCTGCCAGGAACAGACATGTCTCACTGTCCAGAAAGTCAAAATTTTTAAAACATTTTAAATGCCATAGTCTGTAGGACTTTGAAGTATTTGAAGATTACCTATCTATCTGAAATATATCTATGTATACCTAGAAGACTTAACTAACATGGCTACAAGTATGATTATCATAAAACACTAATTATTAATCTATTTCTTAATTATCCATTACAATTTTAAATGAGCTGTACAAACATAATACCTTAAACAAGAGTAGAAATATACACACAGTATAACAAAATTAACTTTAAATTTGTATCAATAAACTAAAATCCATAGCAATATAAAACATTTCAAACAAGTTGTTGCTCTTTAAAAGCAAGCTCATTAATCTATTCTTTTATCCTAACATATATATACTATATCCCCTTTTCTTCTTTAGAAAGAGATCACATTTATAATCAACCTGATTTAAATAAAAATATTGGTTTTTCTCTGTCCCACACCAGAGGGCTCTTCTGATTTGGGACACAAGAATCTCTTAACCATTTTTTTAAGCAATATGCCTGGGTTTAGAGAAGGAATGAGCCAAAGCCAGCCTGGTATATTTGGGAATTTGGGCGTAGATTCTCTTATTACTTCCTGCTGGAGGGGGGCGCTGTGTCTTATGGGGACACAAAGAAAATATTAGAATTGTGGAGTAGTTTGTGAGGGTGTATCATCTGAGCCAGTTGCCTTGAAATGGTTCTGGATGTTGGATCATCTGGGCCTTGGTGTCATGAGAGACCTTTCAGGAGGTCTTGGCTGGTCAAACCTGACGTATCTTAATCTGGAACAAATCCATAGCCTCTGGCTTTCTGTGGAAAGAAAAGCAGAGCCTCCTTTCCAAAGCAACATATCCTTATATCCAAATTTTGAGTCAAGGTACCTTTAAAATATACATTTTGCCATAACTCAACAGCTTTTACAATCAAATGTTTTTCTTCAGTTACAAATATTAAAGAGAACATAATCCAGATTCTCTGTGTAGTATCCATCTTTACGTGGCTTATTTTTTATGTTACTTTTACTGTCTCTTTAAAGACTTTATTTTTAAAAACTATCTATTTATTAATATAACTGCATATATTCCTTCTTCTCTCTCTTTCAAGCCTACGTACATTTTTACATACATTGTAAACTATTCCATCTGAATCAGTCTTATTTTGAACCTATTGCTTTAAACTGCAGCATTCTAAGACTGAAATGGCACTGTGGCTGCTGGCTCTGTCCACTTCAGCTTCCCAACATGGTGGTGGTACATTTTCTGCCAGCTCTAGGAGCCATCAATTCTCAGAAAGAGTGGGTCTATGCTTCTATCAAAGCAGCGTGTATCCCAGAAACCTTTTTTTTTGTTTTTTTGTTTGTTTTTTTTTTTTTGTACTAGCAAAGACTAAATCCACCACGCAGCATAATGTGCCACTCGTGGACACCTCATTCCCACCATACTGCAGGTCAAGTGCAAACTCCAGGAACCCACCAGTAGCTCAAACCAGCATGTTGTGGCGTCTAGCCGTCCGTATGAGACATGAAGAAGGAACCTGATTTTGGCTCTGTTTAGAATTGTTTATTAAATATTCTCAGGTTTAAGGTGGAAACTCGAGCTGTTGGGTGCCATTTGTAGCTAGAGTTTTCCTGCCTGGCCCACAGTCAGGACAAATCTCTGTCACCCACCAGTTCCATAGCCACTCAGACCCAACCAAGTAAACACAGAGACTTATATTGCTTACAAACTGTATGGCTGTGGCAGGCTTCTTGTTATCTGTTCATATATCTTAAAGTAACCCAAATCTATTAGTCTATAAGTTGCCACATGGCTCATGGCTTACCGGTACCTTACATCTTGCTTGTCATGGCAGCAGTTGGCAGGTCTCTCTCCCTCCACCTTCCACTTCCCCCAATTCTCTTCTCTTTGTCCCACCTATACTTTCTTCCTGGCTACTGGCCAATCAGTGTTTTATTTATTACCCAATCAAGCAACACACGTAACATACAGAATATCCCACAGCAAAGCTGTACTCCTTTTTTAATTGTATTTCTGTTCTTGATTTGCAGGTTTTTTTTTAATTCCTTATATGTATTGGATATTAGCCCTCTATTGGATGTGTAGTTGGTAAAAAAATCTTTTGCTGTGACTCTGTCCCAATGATTGTGTCCTTTTCTGTGTAGATGCATTTTAGTTCCTTGAGTTCTCATTTATTATTGCATGATCTAATGCTTGTGATAATGGCATTCTGTACAAAAAGTACTTTCCCTTACCAGTGAATTCAAAGATATCCCCCCACTTTCTCTTCTATCAGGATTGGTGTATGTGTTTTTATGTGAGGCATTGATCTGTTGGGAGTTGAGTATTCTGCAATATGATGAATATATACTTATTTAGATTCCAGTTTGTCCAGAGCAATTTGTTGTCAAATGTATTTCTGGCTTCTTTATCAAAACTCAGTTGTCCAGAGGTGTGCAGATTTATGTCTTGGTGTTCAATTCAACTCCATTCATTATTGTGTCTATTTTTTTTACAAACACCATGTTGTTTGTATTACCATAGCTCTATAGTACAATTTGAAATGAGAGAAGGTAATACTTCCAACAATTATTTTATTATTCAGAATTTTGTTAATCTTAGGTTCTTTATGTTTTCATATGAAGCTGAATATTTTCCTTTAAAGGTCTTGGAAGAATTGTGTTGGGATTTGATGGGGATTGCATCTGTACATTTCCTTTTAAAAGGATGACAATTTTTACTATAGTAATCATACAGTCTATGAGCATGGGAGGTCTTCCCATCTTCTGATATCGTCTTCAATTTTATTCATCAATTTCTTAATGTTTTTGTGATACAAATCTTTCACTTGCTTGGTTAGAGATACCCCCAGATATTTATATTATTTAAGGGTATTGTGAAAGGTGTTTCTGTGACTTCTTTCTCAGTCTGTTTTTTGTATATCAGAAGGGTAATGATTTTTGTGAGTTTCTTTTGCATCCCTCTGCACTGCTGAAAGTGTTTATCGGCTGTACGAATTTCTGTTGTCATTTTAGGGTGACTTATTAATATGAAAATATCATCTTCAAATAAAGATATTTTGGCTTTTTCCTTCCCCAGTTTATATCTGCTTTCTATCCGTAAGTTGTCCTATTGCTCTAGATAAGATGAATATTGAACATATTGATCATAGTGTATGGAACAGGTATGAGGAGAGAGGAAAACCTTGTGTTGTTCCTGACTTTAGTGGAATTGCTTTGCGTTCTTCCCATTTAAGTTTGAGTTAGCATGTGCTTTCTGTAGACTGCCTTTATTATGTTGAGGTCATCCCTTGTGTTCCTAATCTCTCTGGATCATGAAGGAATATTTTATTAGAGCCCATTTCTGCATCTAAGTAGATAACCTTTTTTCTTGGCATTCAATTTGTTTATATGGTGGATTGCATTTATTGATTCACTTACGTTAAACTATCATTAATCTCTAGAATGAAGCCTACTTGATCATGGTGTGTGATCTTTTTGATGTGTTCTTGGATTTGGTTTGCAAGTATTTTATTGAGAATTTTTGCATCTATGTTCATAGGTAAAAATGTTTTGTAATTCTATTTGTTGTGTCTTTGTGTAGTTTGTGTATCAGGGTAAATGTGGCCCTTGAAAATGTTCCTCCAGTTTCTATTTTATGGAATAATTTGAGAAATATTGGCAGTAACTCTTTGGTAAGTCTGATAGAATTCTACACTAAAACCATCTGGCCCTGGCCTTTTTGGGTTGTTAGAATTTTAATTACTGATTTATTTCAATAGTGTTTTTATGTCTGTTTAATTTGCTTCTCTGATCTTGTTTTGACTTTGCTAAGTGGTATGCACCAAGAAAATGATCCATTTCTTTTAGATTTTCCAATTTGATGGAGTATGACTTTTTAATGTATATCCTTGTGATTCTCTGGGTTTCCTCAGTGTCTTAAATTAAGCCCCCCATTTTTCTTCTTGATTTTTGTTAATTTCAATTTTTCTCTCTTGTATTTTAGTTAATTTGACTAAGGATTTGTCAATATTATTGCTTTTTTCAAAGAAATAACTCTTTTTTTAAATTACTGATTTTTTGAATTGTATTTTGTTTGTTTGTTTCTATTTTATTGGTTTCAGTCTGAGTTTTATTTTTCTTGCCTTCTACTTATTTTGCGTGTGATTTCTTCTTTTTGTTCTAGAGATTTAAGGTGTGCTGTTAAATTACTGATATGAAATCTCTCTAATTCTTTTAGTGCAATAACCTTGTCTCTTAGAAGTGCCTTCATTATGTCTCATAAGTTTGGGTAAGCTGTATTTTCATTCAATTCCAGAAAGTCTCTAATTTCTTTCTTCATTTCTGTCTTGACCCATTTTTATTCCTTATTTAATTATTCAGTTTCCATGAGTTTGTAAGATTCTCTTGTTTGTGTTATTGTTGATATCTAGCTTTAATCATTGTTGACCAGATAGGATGTTGGGTGTTATTTCAATTTTCATTTATCTTTGAGACTTGCTTTGTGTCCATGTATGTGATCAATATTGGAGAAAGTTCCATGAGATGCTGAGTAGAAGGTATATTCTTTTGTGCTTCGATGAAATGTCCTATAAACATCTGTTATGTACATTTGGTTTATAATACCAGTTAGCTCCAAGATTTCTCTGTTTAGTTTTGTCTGGATGGTTTGTCTATTGGTGAGAATATGGTATTGAGGTCTCCCACTGTCTGTGTGTGAGGGTCAATATGCTGAGTTATTATTATTTTTTTGAAACATTGGTGCCTTTGTGTTTGGTGCATTGAAGTTACAAATTGAAACATCTTATTGATCAATTTTTCTTTGATGAGTTTGTAGTATCTTTCCCTATCTCTCCTTGTTTTTGGTTTTAAGTCTATTTTGTCAGTCTTTGAAATGAGCACCCAGGCTTATTTATTAGGTTCTTTTGCTTGCAATATCTTTTCCCATCCATTTACTGACTTGATGTCTATCCTTGATATTAAGGTGTGTTTAGTTGATGATGAAGGATGATGGATCCTGTTTTTACATTCATTTCTATTAGTCTGCATGTTTTCATATTCATAAGGATGATTCAGACCATTTATATTGAGAGTTATCAGTGCACTTTGGGATTATTTTGTTTTCTGGGTTTTTGTTGTTGTTGTTGCTCTAGTGGTGTGTGTTTGTGTGTGTGTGTGTGTGTGTTTCTCTCCTTTGATTTGCTAGTTTGATATTATTTATTCCTTGTGATTTTGGGGTGTGTTTAACTTTTCAGGTTGAAATATTCTGTCTACTACTTTCCATAGGGCTGTATTTGTAGACAGATAATGCTTAAATTAGGTTTTATCATGGGTTGTCTTATTTTCTCAATCTTTTGTGATTGAAAGTTTTACTGGGTAAAATAGTATCAGCTGACATCTGTGGTCTCTTGGAGTCTATAGAACATCTCTCCAGGTTCTTCTGATGTTTAAAGTCTCCACTGAGAACTCAGGTGTTATTCAAAAGGTCTTTATATGTTATTACTTGACATTTTTCACTTATAACTTTTAATATTTTTTTCTTTATGTTCAGTGTTTTCCTTATTATGGGCTGAGGGCATTTTCTTATCTGGTCCACTGTTTTTGCTGTTCTGTGTGCTTTTCTTACTTCGTTGGGGTTCTCTTTTAGGTTAGGAAAAATTTCATTCATAATTTTGTTGAAAATATATTTGTGCCTTTGATCTTAGTTTCTTCTCTTTGCTTTATTCCTATTATTTGTAAATTTATTATTTTCATATTATCTCAGATTGTCTGGATACTTTGTTCTAGGAGTTTTTTAGAATTAACATTTTCTTCGATGGAGGTATACATTTCTTCTATTATGTCTTCAGTGCCTGAGATTTTCTCTTCAACCTCTTATGTTGGTGAGGACTATCTCTGAAGTTCCTGTTAGAGTTGCAAAATTTTTTCATTTCTAGATTTTCCTTATTTTGTATTTGCTTTATTTATTCTATTTCCACTTTCAAGCCTTGTGTTCTTTTATTCATTTCCTTCCATGTTTTTATTTTCATACATTTCATTAAGGATTTGTTCATTTCTTCTTTAAGGACCTCTATCATATTCATAAAGGCTATTTTAAGGTCTTTTTCTTGTGCCTCAGCTATGTAGTATTTTTCAAGGTTTGCTGGACTATGACAGAGACATATTGTCATAGCTATTGTTGATTGTGTTTCTGTGATGGAGTCTATTCTTCTGATTTGGTGATGATTGTAATTCTAGGTGCTGATATCTATTCTTGTCTTTGTTGGCTAGGTTTTTTTGTTGTTGTTGTTTCTGTTGTTGTTTGTTTTTCTTGGATTCTGTTTCTCTCTTTGGTTCTTAGGAGAATATCCTGGCTGTGTGTTGCCTGTTAGGAAATTCTTCTGAGATTCTGCCAGTTGTGGCCACTAAGGGTCTCAAGTAGAATGATAATGGAATAGAAGCTGGTAGGTTTGCAATAGTCAACAGGAGGGAGGAAAGTGGGTTATTCAACCAGGATATGTGTAGTCCCCTGGGAATGAGTTCACAGGCCACAAGAAATAGTATGCAATAGATCTGGGGAGGAGACTGGGAGATTGGATTTGGAGGAGAGGAGGGAGAGTGAATATCTGAACCTACCTGTTTTGCTGGCCTAAATGCTTCAGTGGCAGACTTCCCCAACCTGCTTGCTAGGAATGAATGCTGGTTTGGGGGACAAGTGGATGAGTTGGGAGTAAGGTTGAAGGAGTAGATCTGTGTGATCTGCTGCAGACCAGGGAAGAGAGGAAGGTCAGGCCACCACAGGTGGTCTGCTACAAAGTTGAGAGTGAGACAAGGGATTGAGTTTGGAGGAGAAGAGGTAGAGGTGAATAGCTGCAGTTAGTGTTCCTTCTTTGCCTGGACACTAGGGACTGAGGCTTCCCTGCGCATGCCTGCTAGGTTGGGTGCCAGGATAACGGGGATGAGTGGGGAAAGGCAGGATGGAGGAGTTCTGCATAATCTCCTGGAAACTGGGGCTGTCAGGAAGGGGGGCAGCAGCATGTGGTCTGCTACAGAGTTGGAAATGGGACTAGGGGTTGGAGGAGAGAAGGAAGAGGTTAAGATCTGCAGTTAGCATACCTGATTCTCTCCATGGAGAACTTTAATATGAAAAGAGCTACTGGGAATGAAATCATCACTAAAATAGCAGAACAAAAGTTAAAAATGCAGAATTCCAGATCCAGCCCCTCTTTCTTTCAACAATGAATGAGATACACTCTCAGACAGAGAAATAGTTTGAAACAGTGACTACCCTTTTGGCTGCACATATTAAGTAAGATTGAAGAGAATGTTACCTTCAAAGAAAAATTTACCTACACATCAATAACACCTATGTACAGTAATTCAGAGATGCAGAAAAATATATGCCTGATATTTTCATATTATTTCAATAACTTCTATTGGTAACTGACTATGCAAATCAAATCAAAACAACTGGGCATGCAACTTGTAATCTATTTTAAAGAAAACCTCATGGAAACTTAATACAAAATCAGGATGGAAGAAATGAATGTGTATTATGGTAAAGTTGGCATGCTGCATTGAATGATACATTACGATTAGGAAGGTATGATAAAGGTGTCTTCATGTAACTACTAAAGCCCAGTGAAACAGCTGAATATGGCTTATAAACGAAAGAGGAAAGTAAAATGAAATCATTAAAGTGCATAATTAATCTCAAGGCAAGTAAATATGAAGAAAGAAATAAAGGAACAAAGCAGGCAGAAGACAAACAGCATATGAGTGAGGATGAGCCAGCGACTGGGAGAAGATGTTTGCAGATCAAATACCTCATTCAGAAATCCTGTCCAGAATGCAAAAGGAATTTCCAAAACACAGCATTTTAAAAGCACCAAAACTGAAAAGCAGCTTCTTCAGATAAGATAAACTGATAGCATGTAAACACATGAAAATGCATGCAGTCCCGCTAGTCATTAAAGGTAAAAATTTAAAAAAGCAAAACAAAAAAACAAACAAGCAACAACAACAAAACAAAACACATTAGAGTTGCAACAAGAAATAGTCACACTATAAGAAAGGCTAAAGCGTAATCACTTGCCATGTGCTGTGCTTTGAGGACTCAGGAGCCCTGGAGCTCTGAATGGTGTGAAGAGGAATGTCAGGTGGTGTATCCAACAAAGATATTTTGTATTTTTTAAAAACTGAGGTATGCAAGGCCCCACTGCTGAGGACAACACCTCACAACTTTTTTTTTGTCCTGGCTTTATTTTAAATATGTTAATATTTAGCAAACCAAGTTTTGTTTGTTTGTTTGATTGATTGATTAAACTAATTTAATTTGATCATTATTCTTTGTTTTGGGTGACCTACTTTTTAAAACACAGGTATTATATTTGCACAAATTTTTGCATGGACATTTTGGTTGCTTCTAAGTGCTGAGTGATAAATAAAATTACTACAGCTCTACTAATAATGTCTTTTGCCTATGTGTAGATACAAATTTTCTATTAATTTGGGTAAATATGAAAAAAAGTATGACTCATAGATCATACCATTAAATAACTGTTTGTTTCTTACAAGGGAAGCCACAGAGTCACACTAGGCATCAGACCTCATTCGAGAGATTTATTGAGTGGGGTAGGGGATAAAAAAGGCTGACTCTGAGCAAATGAAAAGAGAGCTATGCTGTGCCAGCTGTCTTTATAGGGTCTAGCTCATGTGCAAAGGGACAATAGGTGACCTGTGGCAACAGTGGGAATGAGTTGCACTTGGCGGCTGGCGATGACATTGGTGCTGGTGTTGTTACTGAAGGAGCATGGGGGAGGAGGTGGGGGAGCGGTGCACCTGCTTCTGCACTGTGGGTTGTTCTAAGTTTACGTATTGTTAAACTGTCCTCAAACTGTCATTGCCTCCCCGTATTCTGGTCAGCAAGGAATATGAGTTAATTTGTAAAGAATAATCAAGCAGTATACGAACTATCTGTCATCACTCTAAAAATTTCACATTTTTAAATCTCTTTTCCCATTTGTGAAAAAGACATCTTTTAAATATAAAAAAACAAAGACACTGCTAAAATATCATTAGTACACAGATACACACGAGTCACTTAAAAAAACATTTAAATGTTTAGTAACCTTGTTCTTTCACTTATATAATAAAGGATAATGTGGTTGTAGAAAAACAATAAACTGATACTTAATGTTTCTTTCATTTTGAAGAAAACAAATCCAATTTAATATGACTCAATATTATTTTACATTTCTCTACAATTCTTGCTAGGCCATTAGTCCAGGCCAAGTATTATTAGGTTGTCGAATTTACTTTTCTATTCTCAAGATTGCATAAGTATAAAAATCCTGGTCTTTCTTTTAGGAAAAACAAAACAAAACAAACACTATTATTTTGTCATGATATGCTTAAAATTAGAAAGTACAACAGATTTGTAAAATAAATCATTTGGCAGGCTAAATACATCTCAAAAAAGCAAATAAAGGCTTTCTTATTTCTTATACATATCAGTGTTTTGAAATTTAATTGTTTGTTTGTATTAATAGCTTTTGTCAATTCTTTGTTCTCAATGGCCAAAATTAAAACACGCGAGGATTATCTATACACATAGATGTATTAGTATTCAGTAGCACTCAGTAGTATTCAGTCAGTCAAATAGAAAAAGCTGTGCATTTACGTGCTTACAATGTGATGACTCATGGCAGCTTTTAAAGACTACTTCTCTCACTCTGCTATCAATCAAACTGACAGCATTCTTTAGATTAACTTTGGATTTCCCAGCACAAATTAATTAATCTGTCCACTACTTCCTATCTCAGTGCTTCCATCAGACAACAAATAAAGCCAATCAAGATTCCAATTCTGTGCTGATTAGCCAATAAACTGTGACAGTGGACTGGTGGCAGCACCATTTCTGAGGCTTTCATGGGAGATTATTCATAGAGGTAATGTTGCTCTACTCAGCCTCCACACCACAAATAAGAACATTGTTTGCTCAGTTTCTTTCACCTTGTAAAGAATCCTTTCAGGCAGATGAAACTGTTAAAGAAACCCATGGCAAGGTTTTTCTCTTCTGGTTATAGCATTGACATTTTGGTCATGTTGTGGCTTTAAGTGCATCAAATTATATAAACGGTAATTCTCTTTGTTGGCGTGAAAATGTGCATGCAGTCCATACCAATTACCATTGCCTTGTTGTCAAGAATCCTTACAGAGATGCTCACTCTACCCCCAAAGGACATTACATCTGGATATATACCACTTAAATGTGTAGTTCAGTAAACTCTATCACTGAAGATTGAAGAACTTAGGGTTCTTTTGGACTTTGTTAGCAACAAAAGATTTATGCTTGAGAAGTCAGTTCATACACATCTTTGTCTTCTCTTACACGAAAATTTGAAATAAATAAGCTTTTAAATTTGGTAGCTCAAACAAACATTGTAGTGATTTTTTTTTGTCCTGCAAGCACTATATCCAGACAAATTTTTGGCCTTGATGTATTTCCATCATAACATTTTTTTTTAAGTTTACCACTGATCTTATAGACTGGACACCAAACCACAAGACAAGAGAATGTTGCTGACTTTTGCCACCCATACTAGTTTTACACATTCATCCCCTCTGTCCTATGAAAAGCAGTTGAAGAAGATAGAGATATTCCTCACTGTTTCAAAGTATAAGCAATACTATCTATCCCTGCTGATGCTATCTATTAATCTAATGGTGCCCGGATTTTTCCATTCTCATCCATTTGACATCATGCTTCAGTTCTTAATGATTTCAGCTACTGGAAAACCATTTGCATTACACTACCTACTGCTGTTATTTTGGCAGATGACCCAACAGCTCATTTCTTGGTGTCCATTTCTAATGATGTTTTTCCTCCATGGCCCTCACCCAAACATCTTTTGTTTTACAGCAAAAAGTAAGTTACTCCTGAAATATCTACTTTATGATTTATAGCAGCCATCTCCTTTCTTTCAATTGAGTTGTTCTGTTGTGTTTGCTTTAAAATTCCTGGGCTTTGCAAGCATATGAATTATAATATTTTGTCCCTCAAATATAGCATATAGTCACAAATTTCAGATTTCCTTGCTTCCATTACTGTCCATTTATAATAGATTGCAGAATCTCAAAACCTCAACTGCCTGTGTTACTCATGTTCACAGCTTTTATGAAGACCCTGCTCTGCACATGCCTGAACACTAACTCCCCATCCCTGTTTCATTTGCTTCCTCACTTTCTATTATGATGGTCAGATTCTTTTCTCACAACTCGCTATTGTACATCATAAAATTTTCAAAAGATATAATGTACACATTTCAAGCCTGCTTATTTTCCTGCCAATAAATGCACCATTTGGGAATAGATCCTATATTTTCTCTCCATTATTGCAAAAACTATTTCTACTAATTTTAAATAAAATTCTATTATCTACGTGTCTGTCTGGGATCTAATTTATTCTCTTCTCTAAATGCATCTTCTGGTTTTGATGACTTATTCAAAGCCTGTACTTAAATTAGTTTTCATCAGTGAGTAGATCCATTTATGGCTACTAGTTCTTTACTCACAAGATCAAATAGTCTTTTTAAATTGGATCGCATCTATTCTTAAACAAATGAACCAGTTCCACTGCACTTCCTCTGATTACTTTAATGCCCGATTATTTCAAATTTCTGTCATTAGTTTACATTTGTTATTTAGTTCATTCTAGTCTATCTTCTTTTTTCTACTACTACTACTACTACTACCACTACTACCACTACTACTACTACTACTACTACTACTAGTGTTAATATTATTATCATTATTATTACTTATTTTGAGGCAGGGTTTCTCTGTAGAGCCTTGGCTATGCTGAAAGTCACTGTGTAGACCAGGCTGGTCTCAAAGCACAGAGATTTACCTTCTACTGCTTCCTTGGAATTATAGGCATGTTCCATCATGCCTGGAAATTATTCACATCTTATTTATTGTTAATATCAAGTGAGAGAGAGAGAGAGAGAGAGAGAGAGAGAGAGAGAGAGAGAGAGAGAGGTGCAGGCAGTGTCTATGTGGAAGTCAGAGGACAACTTTGTGGAATCCCTTTATCTCCTTCCACCTTTACATGAGTTCCAGGTATTGAACTGAGGCTAACAGTATTGCACAAAAGGTGCATTTCCAAACTATCTCACCAAGCATCATCTGGTTTTTTTTTTTTTAATAATTCTTGTACACCAAGATCTTAAAAGGACTCTCAAATCATCAAATACCTCTATGTTCCATTGGAAACTTTTTTACTTTCCTCCTGTCTGGCAGACAAACAGTTCTAAGGCATTTTATGTACAACTTTCAATTTGTAACAGCCACGGAAATATGCCACTCAGATTCCCCTTCAAGAATGAAATTCCATTTGCTGCAAGAAGTGAAATTAACTGACAGTCTCCAGCTTCATTGCCCTCAGGATCCACTTCA
Organism: Peromyscus nudipes; assembly: GCA_902168325.1. Taxonomy (NCBI): domain Eukaryota; kingdom Metazoa; phylum Chordata; class Mammalia; order Rodentia; family Cricetidae; genus Peromyscus; species Peromyscus nudipes. The sequence goes on along the minus strand of CABHPH010161485.1, from coordinate 31,804 downwards.
GCTTTCAAGCTAAGACAACTTTTTCCAAGGCAGCTCTCACTCAGTGTGTGGCAAAAGAATTAGAAGTTTTCCCAAGTACAAATCTTCTCAAATGGACACTCCATGGAGAACTCTTTCACCAAACTTTCCACAGGAGGTAGGAATACTAACCTTTAGGTGTGTATTTTTAGGAAAAATTAATTCTACTTCTAGAAGCTTTCTTATAATTTCATTATCCTTTTAATTCATCTGTCAACTAAGGACAAGGCACCACTGAAAGCACAGGCCTTACAAAGTCCAGAGGAATCTATGATTCCTAACATAAACTGAAAATATTTGCAAATATGATGTAAATATATAACTCTAAGTTTTTATATCTGTCTTTAAAAAAGCTAGTCTTCTAATATTTTCTTAAGGTATGATACAATTTTTTAAACTGAGTATATATTTCAGTTATTCTCACAATAAATTCATTTTTTAATTTAGAAATTTTAAATGTGGATGATAAAGAGAAATGAAACATATAAAATGGGAATTTCATAGCAAAATCAAGTTTAATGTCATTGATGTTCTCCAATAAGAGCAAGCATATTTAAATTTCCATCTAGTCACTGCATACATGCATTGTAAAAACCCAGTGGTGAGGCTCCAGAAGAGAAGCCTGTACTGACAATGTCATGAAACTAAGAATATATATTTTTGTGCTTGTAATTTGCATCATGAGATTTTCCAGAACATATTAATGACTTCCCCAAACTACAAACTTTAAATTGCTTTAATTTTCACAATTATACATTTAGAACCCTATAGTATATGGAAAATGCACTTTTATTTAGCATATATTCTATAAAATTAATATGCTTTGACTTTAGAATTATCTAGGCCAAGACATATGTTGTGATAAAATGATAACATTTAATAACTCAAGTAAAGAAATTATATTACGTTATAAGCATAACTTTCATGTGAATTACATTCAAATTTCTCTGATTTTACTAACTACAATGCTTTGCTAACTAGAAATACTATTTACACAGTATACATGAATGATAATATAATATGCATGATAAAAATTTTATATAGTATTTCACTTAGTAACATCCCCAAAGTTTCATTTGGTATTTTTTTATTGTTTTGTGTGATAGAGACTAAAATGTTCATCTTAGAAGGTTCTAGAAAATACCTGTAGGAAAACATATATGTGTGTGCATATGTACATGAAATCTTAATTGAACTTTCATGTTCACAAAGCAGAATCTTTTATCAGTTTTCCTGGAATCCATTTATTATATTCACATTTATTTGAATATACTGTATGTTATTCATTTAGTTTTATGTGATGTTCTGAACAAAGGCATGTAAGCACCAATGGAATTTGTTTCTTCACATTGTGGCTCCAGAAGAGAAGTCACAGAATATAGAGTAAATAATAAAACTATAACACAGAGCAGATGTTCACAAATCACCATAAAGCTTGAGTTTGTTCCCTTAAATGAGATCCTGCTAAAAGAGCAGATTTTGAAATGTTTCCTACTCTCATATGTATCTCTCTCTGTTTCCCTGTTTCTAACTTTCTCTGTCTCTATTTGTGAGAGATAGACAGACTGACAGACAGAGACAGAGAGAGATAGAAAGAGACCGAGAGAGAGCAGAGACAGAGAGATGCAGAGAGAGAGAGACATTAACAGAGACAATGAGAGATAAAGCAGACAGATACAGAGAGAGAGAGACAGAGACAGAGACAGAGACAGAGAGACAGAGAGACACAGAGAGAATGCAACATGTCTGTGTATGCGCCTCAGAGTATGTTGATGAACTTATTAAGTAACTTGGTTTAATTTTATATAATATACAGAAAATACAGAGCTACTGCTAGATATACAAACACTATAAAACTGAATCAGTACATGTATTACTTTGAAATGACATAAAACCTTTAGCTCGCAAGATGCAGTTTAAACAGAAATTCATTTTCTTACAACTATGGAGACCAATAGCAGAACATGATTCTAACTGGGAAGGCTGTAGTACCCATATCTGAGTTCAGAAATATCCCAATATCCCAATAAGAACTTATGATTGTCAGAAATGAACTATATTATGTATATAGAAATAAGAACGTTTGTGACTATGGAGTACCAAAGGAAAGACTAAGATAACTCCTATTTTTATATCCCAAATAATTTTCTATTTCTTTTGTAGAAGAGCCCCAAATCTAAAGTTGTGTGTCCCAATCTACATTAAAGGAAGGTGTGAGTAGAAGGTGTAGTTACTGTCCAAGGCTTGTGACCATAAAAGTTATGTGTGGCTCCCACAGAGACTCATTAGAGGTTTTTGACCAGCCCTTTAGCACATCTTTCAGCACAAGCCCGTAGTCTTTCTACTTTCTCTTCCCTCAGGACTAGAAGGGTCACCTGAGATGATTTTGAGAGCTCTGTTAGCCTGCCCACGACTTTGAGTGTTAAAGTCTCTATATTAGGGCTGGCATAAAAGGTCTTTATGAGCTATTATTTTATCCCAGGAATGTAATTCTCCCCCTCCTGCAACATTCCTTGCTCTTTCCTTCCTACCCTTCCCCATTTCCATGCCTTCATGTCTCCATTCCTGTTTTCTTCTCCTTCCTTTCTCTATTCCTCAATCTTTTTATCTCCATCATTTACTCCTCATTGTATATGGGGATCTCAGGGACAATGGAGATTATTTATTGAAAAATGACAAAACGTATTATACTTTAATGAATTTATTATTGATTGTTTTATGATCCTGAACCTACTTACTGGCAATGTAAATGTCCATCATGTTTATGACTGCTCAGAGTTTCTTTCTTGATGGGATTATAAATTCGGGTAGAAATAGAAACAAAATATTCCTCTCTGATATTCCAGGGATCATTAGCTATGATAGAGAATGATTAAAACTTTCTAGAATATTACTGTGAAAAGGTTATATTCTAATATAAACAGTTAGAATATTACTTCTCATTACTTCAGTACTTTCTTAAATATGTAAAGCAGAAATTAGTTGAAATGTCCAAATAAAAATAGTATGTTCCTAATTCAAAAATAGATATTAACAAGTAGATTCCCATTGACATAAGTAATCTCCAAATTATATACTTTAAAGGCAAAGTCACCCTTGGCAGATAAAAATTAAATCAGTACCAAGTAATGTACAAATGTTATAATAAGTTAATACAGTTGCTCTATGACATTCTCAAGCTTAGAGGTATGTTCAGTTAAAATACAACGATTGTTTGGGTGTTTTTGTTTTTTTTGTTTGGTTTTCTGTCACTGTGAGGTTACCCAGAGTCTTCTAAGTACCAGACAGAATTAAGTACAGCAGAGACATGAAACATTAAGTATTTCAAAAGAAAAAAAGAATGAATTTTCTTTGTTTTATGAAAAAAAGATCACTGATAATTTGGGAGCGTTTCTGAAAAATTAAAATAATACGATTATTGAAATTTTTATTTTAAAATTTATTCAGTTTACATACCAACCACAGATCTCACTTTCATCCCTCCTCCCTCTGCCTCCAAGCATCTCCCCCACCCCTCATCCCTGCTCCAAAAGGGTAAGGCCTCCCATGGGGAGTCAACAAAGCCTGGTAAATTCAGCTGAGGAAGGACCAAGCTTCTCCCCCCTGTATCAAGGGTGAGCAAGGCATCCCACTAAAGGTAATGGGTTCCAGAAAGCCAGCTCATGCACCAGGGATAGATCCCGATTCCACTGCCAGTGGTCCCTCAAACAGACCAAGCTACACAACTGTGTTCTATATGCAGAGGGATTAGTCTAGTCACATGCAGGCTCCACAGCTGTTGGCCTAAAATTTGTGAGTTCCAACGAGCTTGGTTCAGTTGTCTCTGTAGATTTCCCCATCAGGTTTTTGATGCCACCTTGCTCATATAATCCCTCCTCCCTCTCTTCAACTGGACTCCCAGAGCTCAACCTGGTGCTTGGTTGTGGATCTCTGCATCTGCTTCCATCAGTTACTGGATGCATGCTCTATGATAATAGTTGGGTTATTCACCAATCTGATTACTGGGGTAAGCCAGTTCAGGCACCCTCTCCACTATTGCTAGTAGTCTAGGCTGGGGTCATCCTTGTGGATTCCTGGGAATTTTCCTAGCATCCCTCTCCTGATAATGTCTCCTTCTATCAGGATATCTCTTTCATTACTCTCCCACTCCTTCCCTCCCCCAGTTTAACCATCCCAATCCCTCATGTTATCATCTCCCCTCCCCTCTCCTCTCTTGCTCCCCATCATCCTCAGTTTACTCATGGAGATGGCATCTGTTTCACCTTCCCAAGGCAATCCATGCATCCCTTTCAGGGTACTTCTTGTTTGCTAGTTCTCTGGAGTTGTGTGTTGTTGTTGGATTATCCTTTGCTTTACATCTAGTATCCACTTATGCATGAGTACCTACCATGTTTGTCCTTCTGAGCCTGGGTTACCTCATTCAGGACAATATTTTCTAGTTCGATCCATTTGCCTGCAAATTTCATGATGTCATTGTTTTTCTCTGCTGAGTAGTACTCCATTGTGTATATGAACCACAATTACTTAATCTAGTCTTAAATTGAGGGTCATCTAAGTTGTTTCCACGTTTTGGCTATTACAAATGATGCTGCTATGAACATAGTTGATCAAGTGTCCTTGTGGTATGATTGAGCATCCCTTGGGTATATGCCCAAGAGTGGTATTATTGGGTCTTGAGGTAGATTGATGCCCAATTTTGTGAGAAGTCATCATACTGATACCCAAAGTGGCTATATAAGTTTGCACTCCCACCAACAGTGGAGGAGTGTTCCCCTTGTTCCACATCCTGTCCAACATAAACTGTCCTTACTGTTTTTGGTTTTAGCCATTTGGACAGGCATAAGATAATATCTCAGTTATTTTGATATGCATCTCCCTGATGACTAAGGATGTTGAGCAATTCCTTAAATGTCTTTTGGCCATTTGAGATTCTTCTGTTGATAATTCTCTGTTTAGCTCTGTAGCCCATTTTTTAATTGGTTTGTTTGTTATTTTGATGTTTAGTTTCTTGAGTTCTTTATATATTTTGGAGATCAGCTCTCTGTATGAAAAATCTTTTCCCATTCTGTAGGATGTCATTTTGTCTTATTTATTGTGTCCTTTGCTTTACAGAAGCTTCTCAGTTTGAGGAGGTCCCATTTATTAATTGTTTTTCTCAGTGTCTGTGCTACTGGTGTTATATGTAAGAAGTGGTCTCCTGTGCCAATGCATTCTAAGCTGCTTCCTACTTTCTCTTCTATCAGGTTCAGTGTACCTGGATTTTTGTTGAGACCTTTGATGCACTTGCACTTGAGTTTTGTGCATGGCATCAAATATGGGTCTATTTGCAATCTTCTACATGTTGACATCCTGTTATGCCAGCATCATTTTTTGAAGATGTTTTCTTCTTTTCCATTGTAAAATTTTGGCTTTTTTGTCAATAATCCGGTGTTCATAGGTGTGTGGATTAATGTCAGGATCTTAAATTCAATTTCATTAGTCTACATATTGGTTTTTACGCCAATACCAAACTTTTTTTTTTTTTGAGACAAGATTTCTCTGTGTAGCTTTGTGCCTTTCCTGGATCTCGCTCTGTGGGCCAGGCTGGCCTTAAACTCACAAAGATCCACCTGCCTCTGCCTCCCAAGTGCTGGGATTAAAGGCGTGCGCCACCACTGCCCAGCCTACCAAACTGTTTTTGTTAGTATATCTCTATAGCAGAGCTTAAGATCAGGGATTGTGATACCTCCAGACGTGGCTTTATCGTTCAGGATTGTTTTAGCTATCCTGGGTTTTTATTTTTCCAAATGAAGTTGAGCATTGTTCTTTCCAGGTCTGTACAGAATTGTGTTGGGATTTTGATGGGGATTGCATTGAATCTGCAGGTTGCTTTTGGTAAGATTGCCATTTTTACTATGTTAATCCTACCTATCCATGAGCTTGGGAGATCTTTCCATTTTCTGATATCTTCTTCAATTTCTTTTTTCAGAGACTTGAAGTTATTGTCATACAGGTTTTTCACTTGCTTAGTTAGAGTTACTCCAAGATATTTTATATTATTTGTGGCTATTGTAAAGGGTAATGTTTCTCTCATTTCTTTCCCAGCCCATTTATCATTTGTATATAGGAGAGCTACTGATTTTTTTAGTTGATTTTGTATCCTGCCACATTACTGAAGGTGTTTATAATCTGTAAGAGTTCTCAGATAGAAATTTTGTGGTCACATATGTATATTATCATATTGTCTGCACATAGTGAAAGTTTGAATTTTCTTTTCCAGTTTGTATCCCCTTGATCTCCTTTTGTTGTCTTACTACTTTAGCTAGAAATTTGAGTACTATATTAAATAGATATGGAAGGAGTGGGCAGCCTTGTCTTGTTACTGATTTTAGTGGAATCACTTTGAGTTTCTCTCCATTTAATTTGATGTTGGCTGTTGGCTTGCTGTAAATTGCCTTTATTATGGTTAGCTATGTTCCTTGTTCTCCTGATCACTCCAAGACCCTTATCATGAAGGGGTGTTGGATTTTGTTGAAGACTTTTTCAAAATCTAATGAGATGATCAGGTGGTTTTTTTTTCTTTCAGTTTGTTTATATGGGGCATTACATTTGACAGATTTTCATGTGTTGAGCCATGCATACATCTCTGGGATGAAGCCTATTTGATTACGGTGGATGATTTTTTTGGTGTGTTCTTGGATTTGGCTTGCCAGTATTTTATTGAGTATTTTTGCATCAGTGTTCATGAGGGAGATTGGTCTGTAATTCTTTCTTTGTTGCATCTTTGTGTGGTTTGGATATCAGGGTAACTGTAGCCACATGAAAAGATTTTGGCAGTGTTCCTTCTGTTTTTATTGTGTGGATGATTCAAAGAGTATTGGTATTATCTCTTCTTTGAAATAATTTTTAGTTCTTTGAGAATTTTGTACAAGGTTTTTTTTTATCATATTCAGCCCAGATACTCCCAAGTTTATTCTCCCTCACTACACACTCAACTTCTTTTCTTATTTTCTTCTTAATTTCATCAAAACTAATTTATGATATTCAAATATTCTTGAATGTGTATCTTCTATTGGAACATGCTCAATAATACTGAGTCTACCCTCTTAAAGAAATTTGACTCTCTGTCTACCAGTGCCTACAAATTGTCAATGACTTCATGGCTATGGGTTAGATCCTTGCCCTTTCCATTCTGCAATTTGGTGTGGCTTGGGCTTGCACAGGTCTTGTGCATGCTGTCATAACAGATGTGAGTTCTTAATGCATAGGTGTAATGATTTGTCCAGAAGATACTGTTTCCTTGTAGTCATCTCTTATGCATGGTTCTTAGAGTATTTCTTTTCACTCTTCTGCAATGATCCATCAACAGGTGAAGGAAAGAGTTCAGTATAAGCATTCCATTTAGGAATTAGAATTCTATAGTCTTAAAAATAAGCCCTAGTAAATTTTTGGTCTGGTTAAACAAAATCTACTGTAAGTAAGAAACATACCTGATGAAGGTTGAGAGATAGCAAATTCTGTGAGGATAATGAGGACTCATTAGAAGTTGTTTTAATACTATGTCTATTTATTTATTTATTTATTTATTTGTTTGTTTGTTTGTTTGTTTGTTTCTTTTGAGCTGAGGATTGAACCCAGGGCCTTGCGCTTGCTAGGCAAGCACTCTACCACTGAGCTAAATCCCCAACCTATTATGTCTATTTAGTAGAATAATAATGGTAGGTTCTCTCCTAGGGCCTGTGTTTAGTCTAGTCATATGTTCTTGGTTCAGTAATGGTGTCAGATATAGATTTCATCTTGTGGCCAGCCTTAAACCCAATCAAAAAGTGACTGTTTACTCTCATGGTATTCCTGCCATGGTTGCACTGTTGAACATGTCTTACCAGTATAGTCATTACTGTAGTTTTCGGGTTCATGGCTGGGTAAGACTGATGGTTACTCTTCTCTTTTAGTAGAGTTCACTGCATCTTCTGGCACTATGAAAACTAACCAGCATACCTAAAATGTCCACATCAGTAATGGCTTGATTTATCTGTATTCTCTGCAAAAAGTATGTGGTGCAATAAGCAAGCTTACTCTCAAGTTCTGAAGGTTAAACAATAATAATAATTTGTAATGTTTAGGGGTTTATAAGCCCTCACTGATCATCAACTCCAAAAGAAGTAACCCATTTCTGAGAATAGGCTTTTTATTTATTAGTCTGTGGTATTTAGTATGGACAGTGCTGTTCTGGTATAGGGTAACTCCATTTTAAACATTATAACTCTATGTACAGGTGTGTGTGTGTGTGTGTGTGTGTGTGTGTGTGTATGTAGGTAAGCTCCAAAGTAGACTTTTTGAAAAGATATTTAGTGTATATTTAATGAAACACATACATTTGATATTCAAATCTAACATGCACAAATGAGAGAAAAAATGTGAATTTTTGTCTTTTTAAGTCTTGGTTTCCTTATTCTGTATGGTTCTTTCCAACTCCATTCATTTGACTGAAATTTTCATATTTTTATTAATAACTGAATAATTATGTTTATAATTTAATTAAAAATTAGTAGGTTTTTTGAAATTACTTTTTTATTAAGTTTTAGTGCCACAAAGAAAACATACAGACTGAATAGAGATGCATGACACAAATAGAATGGAATAGAATAGAAACATAGATTCCATAACACCTTTCTTGTATCCTTACGCTGTAACTAGACCCATGTGGCCGACGCAGCCACACTCTGCTACTTACTGGCTCTGGAACACGGCCCCTCCCACCAGCTTTCTGTGTGCCACGGTTCCCTTCACCACCCAGGCTTGGCTGTCCTGGAATTCACGCTGTTGCTTAGGCTGGCCTTGAACTCAAAAATCTCCCTGCCTCTGCCTCCAGAGTCCTGGGATCCAATGAGTGCCCTGCCACACATAGTTCTAAGATTTCCTTTAAGTTCCTTTTACTTTTCTATAATTCCTTTTCCCAAGCTGGAATCTTAGCTGAGTGGGATCTCGGTCTGAGGTTATCCCTCCCTTTATTCCATTTAGCATTAGGCTTTAAAAAAAAATTTGTTTAGAGTTCCTGGTGCCCTTTTCTCCTCAAACTGTACATTTTGTATTTTTTATTTTGCTTAGCTTATTCCTTTTCATTATACATCTGTGTAAGCATAGTCACTAAAAATCAAGAATCAGTCAATACTCAGGTGTCTGGAAATCTCTATGGAAGCTGTTAATCCAAAACTCTCCAAATTATCCTCAGGGAGATACTTTTGGATAGGGGCTCCTACTAGTATGGTTCATTAAGCCCTAATTAAAGTATTTATTGCTTTTGCAGTCCAGAGTCCCAAAGTGTTCCATATTCCTCAAATAAAAGAATGGTATTGCCTATCCCAGCAATACCTCACTCTTGATACCACTTTCTGCCTTAGGTTTTTATTGCCATGAAGAGATGCCATGACCAAGGTAACTCTTATAATGGAAAACATTTAACAGGAACTGGCTTACAGTTCAGAGATTTAGTTCATTATCATTATGGCAGACATGGTGCTGGAGAAATAGCTGAGAGAGTGAGCCATTGAGCCCAGCTTGAGTTTCTTTTTTTTTTTTTTTTTCTTATAAAGGAAAACATTTAATTGGGGCTTGCTTATAGTTTCAGAGATTTAGTTCATATTCAGCATGGCAGGAAGCATGGTGGCACACAGGTAGACATGGTGATGGAAGGGCAGCTGTGAGGTCTATGTCTGGATTGGCAGACATCAGGAATAGTAAAACACTGGGCTGGACTTCAGCATCTGAAACCCCGAAGCCCACCCCCAGTGACACACTTCCTCCAACAAGGCCACTCCTACTGCAACAAGACCATAGCTCCTACTCCCTATCAAATAGCGCCATTCCCTAATGACTCTCATTTAAATATATGAACCAGTAGGGGCCCTTCCTATTCAAACTACCATATCCATATTGCTTTCAGCATTTATGATTGGTGTTTGTTTTAAAGTTGTTTTTAATCTGTTGGCTGTTTTCAGCAAATGATTACCACAACACATTCATGTGCACATATATCACTCTGGGTCAGAGGCCTGGAAAAGTACATAATTTAAGATTAAAGCTATACATTAGCTTATGTTGCAAAGACTGGTTACATAGGAGATTGAAGGCAAGTAAGATTGGTTCATCTGTTCTCTTAAAGGAAGGTTGAATTTAAATTGCTGAGTACGCAGTAGGATAGTAGGTTAAATACACAGTCTTTTTTTTTCTGGCTTTAATAAAATGTATTAATCTTTAAGATGTATGAATATATTAAATTATTCCATTCCTTTTGTTATAAGATTGAGTGTTGAACAAACAAAAAGATTCACTAATATCCTCTCACTTTGAAAGTGATGTCTGTTAATACTAAATAAAACAGCTTGAGTTTCTGAAAACTCAAAACCCAACCCCAGTGACAGACTTCCTCCAACAAGGCCACACCATATGCCCTAATCTTTTCAAATAATGTCACTCCCTGTAAGCCTATGGGGCTGTTTTCATTCAAGCCTAGACACATGAGTACTCAAAATAATTATTCATTATTTTTTCATTTTATGCCTTAAAATTCATTAGTTTATCTATCTTTTGATGTTGTTACAATGATATTTAATTTATTTTAAAATTTTCTCTTTTTGCTTTCATGGCATTAACCAGGCACATTGTGCTATATTGTGAAAATGGAAGAGCAATAAAATTAAAGTCTTTGCAATGTTATCAAAACTTATTCTGTAGTTTACATAATCATTGTCATGCAAGACCGATGTGTTGAGATTTGGTTCCAAATTGTGATAGTATTTGAAAAATTTGTAATCAGTAGGAGGCATGTATCAACTGGAGGAAGTTAAATCATATGGAGTCTGCTGTTAAATGTTGTATTAGGAAGGTGTCCCTTTTCACTTTCTCCCTTTGCTTCCCAGAAAGCATGAAGTAAGTGGGCTTCTTCTGCCCTATGCCCTTTTCATGATGCACTGTGCCATCATGCACCCCAAGCACCAGGGCCAAGTAACCAAGAACTGAGACATCTGAGATGATGAACCCAGAAACCTTTGCCATCTTATAAGTTGTTTACCTTATGTATTTATTCTGACAGTGAAATCTTACTAACATTCTTGTATAAAGTAATAGGTTTAGGGTGATTTCATAATCTTTAGGAGAGAAGAAGGTCATACTTGTGTTCTGAGATAAACTGATAAGGACAGAATTTGAAGACACAGAAAGGAAGCACCTCAAAATAAGCTACAAAAGATGGAAGATTGTTTTTTAAATAAACAAACATCAAATTATGCAATTTATTTTTCATGGTGACTTAAATCAGAGCCAAGTGTGATGGATTCAGCTGCTTGCTTTCTGAGCCAAAGGATGGTGAAATTGAAAGAATTTCTAGGTAAAGCATTAAGTTGTAAGAAGAAAGAAAAGATGCAAGTTTAGACAGTTTCCATAGCTAGAGCAGTTTCAATCAGTGCCAGAGAGGCGACACCTCAAGCTTTGGCTATTTCATGATCAGGGCGCAGGATCCAACCACTAAAATACCAGAAATAAAGAGAATGTAGATTATATTCTTCAAGCTGGAGTTTAGGTAGAATGGGGAAGGGGGAAGGGAAATTCTTAAGTGACAATGTAGACATTAACTGTTACTATCAGACCAGCTGTGTTTGAAACTGCATTGTCTGTTTTCTCTTTTGTGTAACCACTGGGTGCCTGGAGTCAGGTGCAGCTGCTTTTCTCCAGCCATTTCCCAATCACTGTATTCCTGAAACTTTGAGCGCAGTTTAGAAGCTTGGCTTTTTAATTTTTGTTGCGGGTGGGAGTCATTTAGAAATTAAGGCCGTTTGGAGCTGTTGAGAAAATTCAAGGCCATCTTAGGCAACTGAACATGGTCCTGTCATGAAATAAATGCTGAAATAAGGGACTAGGGATATATTTCTGTGGTAGAGTGCTTGGCTAGAATGCATTAAGTAGTGGGTTCAGTCCAAGCATTGAAAAAATTAGATCAATCTTTGAGCGTTTGTAAGTCCAGAAAATAGATATAAAACTGATAATAAAAGAAAAAAGGTGGTTATATATTTGAACTTTGCCTGAAATATGGAATAATAGGTATGAGAATAGCTTTTTGAGAAAGATGAAAACCAACTCTATACTCAGTGAAATACCCAACATTTGTGGAAAAAACTCTTTAAATTTTGTATTGTACAAAAAAATGCTATGAATGGTATACACTTAGGTACAGAGCCTGAGAATATGCTGTATGAAATTTCTTGGTAGGACCTGAACAAAGCTCTGTTCATTCTGCATGGTGAACCTGCACTGAACTAAAGTAATAATTTCACTAAATTCTAGATTTTGGAACCAGTGAGTTTAGTGATGTTTCTTCCTTATAAATAACAAACAGTTACATTTTAATATTTTATTTTTATTGTATTTTTCTGAAAATTATTTCAAAAATATTTTAATATATCAGCTAACTTCTGTTATACTTTATTTGATGGTGCTCTAAAAACATGACCGTTTTTGAGACCTATCATATTTCTGAGTAATCAGAATCATAAAGCAAGAGGCCGTGCATCTGTGGGCTTCAGTGATTCTGGTTTCCTCAGCTTGAAACTGCACTTGAGTGCTCAGTGTCAAAATAACATTGGCCACAGGAGGAGCTGAAATCTAAAAACACACAACACTACCAATCCATAAACCAAGGTTACTAATTGGGTAATGTTGTGCTTGCTTATAAATAGTCTCTCATAAATTTTACAAAGGTACCTTAGGATATTAATGAAATCTTTTACCCATGAAATACATTTTCTTAAATTGGACATTGTCTAACATAGTTTGTATATTATGTTTTAAACAAAACTCATATTCTATAACAAAATTATTGTTGTGACTCACCTAACTAGCCAGCACAAAATCGTGAAAGGAAATGGGTGATGTTTTACTTTCCGGGTCACAAGCAACTCAAGGAAAGCAACTGCACCAGTGAAAACCTCACCATAAGTTGAGCAACAACATAGACTTCCACCTTGGAACTCCCTGAATTACATACCTATGCCCCAGAAGTTCAGAAAGGCTCTTCTCCCTAGGAATTATTAGTGCCTACACAACTTTGAAAAGCGATCTTGTGAATCTTATTTTTTTATTTAAATTTTATTTTCCCCTTAATTGAAAGTAGATTTTTTTTTCTCATGCAATATATCCTGATTACATTTTCTGCTGCCTCTTCTCCTCCCATTTCCTCCCACTTCCCCTCCCATTTGTATCCACTCTGTTGCTGTGTCTCACTAGAAAAGAATGGCTTCTCAGGGATAACAACAAAATACAACCAAATAAAATATAATGAGATAGAACAAAAACTATCACATTGAAGTTGGACAAAGCAGACCAACAGAAGGAAAAAAGTCCCAAGAGAATGCACAAGAATTGGAGATCCACTTATTCATACACTCAGGATTCTCATAAAAATACTCAACTGAAAGCTATAATATATAGGTAGAGGACCTGCTGCAGACCTGTATATGTCCTATGCTTGCTACTTCAGTCTCTGTGAGTTCCTATGAGCTTTGTGAAGTTGATTAAAAAGCCCTTGTTCTCCTAGTGTTCTCTACACTCTTTCTGCCTCCTCTTCCATGGGGTTCAATGAGATCAAAGTGGAGAGATTTGATGGAGAATTCCATTTAGAGCTGTTTGTTCCAAGATCTCTTTCTCTACATAATGTCTGTCTGTGGGTCTTTGAATTTGTTCTCATCTGCTGTAGAAAGAAATATCTATGATAATGGCTAAATAAAGCACTGATCTATGAGTATATCAGAATAACATTAGGAGTCATTTTTCAGGAGTCATTTTATAGCTTTTTTTTGACCAGTTGGTCTTTTTATCTTTAAGTTTCAGGAAATTTCTGAGTCTTATGAGTTCTTTACTTCTTGAGATCTATAAATGCTCACTTCCTGCATCTTAAGGAGCCTTTCTCCAGGACAAAATGCTTCTATTCAGGGTAGACTACTGCATGAATGTGTAGCAGGACAGATTTGACTTGCTACTCAACACATAGATGTTTGTTGTAGTGTTTCTCCTTTCTTTGTTTCTAATGAGAAGAACCTAGCAAAGTTTAATATCCTAGAAACTAAAAGCCTGATTCATTTATAAGTCTTTAAGGACTATTACTTCTAGTAAAATTTAGAGTAGATTTTCCTTCAGATATGAACTTTTAGTGTTTTGGAGAAATTGGAGAGATATTCATAAATTTCAAGAAATTTTTAAAATTCTTTTTCTTAAATGTTATCTAAGTTTTGTTTCAAATATGTACATAGTTCTTTCAATATTTTAGGTAGATGTAGACAACTTAATATACTGTTTGCATAATTCCCATATCAATCTTATCTGAGCTATTTTGCAGATATATCGTTATTGTTAGACCCTTCCACTTAAAAATCAGACAGAAATATTTTGAAGATTACATTACTATGTTTATTCTTATGAGTAGAGTGATACATTTTTCAGTATTATAAAATTAGTGTCAATGCCTCCATTTTTTGTTAATATCTTCATAGGCCTGCCCTGACAAAGTAGCATGGAAACTGCTTTAAATTAGTTTTTATGTAGACAGATAGGGTCACTCTCTTTATATAAGACCTATTATAGACCACCTATGCTGACTCATATGGATAAAAGACAATTGAAAATTCAGTGATTTATGTTGCAATTTCAAGAAAAATGTATTTGTGCTCTTAAAAGTGAAAGAAAGATATAGAATATATTTTTATTTTAAGTCATGAATATGTGTATAATAGCAGTGGAATGCAGTATTTTGATAATTTATTAAAGCAATGTCTATTCATACTCATTGTAACTTTGTCCCTAAGGCACTTTTCATGATATCTGACACTCAGAAGTCAAGCATGTTGATAAAATTGGGAGTAATCTGAAATATATGACTACCTTACTGAGCTCTCTGGGAATAGTAACTTCTAGAGATCTAGCTGCTGGTTTTATTTCTGACTACATCCCAACTTCTGTTTACACAATATGATGAGAAAAATTAGATGGGACAGAAAGTGTAAGGTAATCATTATCCTTCAGTGAAGATGGCGAGCCCTTGGTTTTAATATGAAAAGTTATAGTGTTATAAGGAAGTTAATTTATGTTTGAGTCAAAAGTAATAAAGTATCAATTAGTATAAGGTCTCACTAAAATAAAACTTAAGTGGTTGCCAACAGCTATAGAATTACATCTTTCTGTCTCTGTCTCTATCTGTCTGTCTGTCAGTCTGTCTGTCCCTCTCTCTTTCTGTCTCTCTCTCTGTCTCTCTCTCTGTCTCTCTCTCTCTATGTCTCTCTCTGTCTCTCTTTCTGTCTTTCTCTCTGTCTCTCTTTCTCTGTGTGTGTGTCTGTGTCTGTGTGCCTGTGTGTTTGTCCAGAATGGTGGCAGACATCCAAACAATCCGGATTTTATATACAAATATATTAAAATAACAAGGTTAGTAAAACCAATATAACACAAAATCTGTTTGTGGCCTTTTCATTTGAGAATTTGCAAAATTGAAAGGGTAGAAGTAAAAGCCTGCTTTAAAGTTACTTATGAAAGCAGGCACCTGGGTAACAAAACCAAAGCACTGTTACCATTTCATAAAGGTGAACTACAAAAATATCAGCCAAGAATATAGATAGCCTCCTAGAGACTGGAAAATTCAAAATAATGGGTTTGATTCTAGAATTTCGAGAAGAAAATGGAGCACATCAACATGAACTTTTACTCAGAAGAACACAATTTTTTATTTCTGATGCTCAGTACAAAAAGTATTCATTTTATTTGCTAATTTAGGCCTCTGGTGCATATTGTAAATCACTGTATCAGCATTTGGAGGCTGATAAAGGCTGTTAGATAAAGTGCCTGCTTTGAGATCTCCCTCCTTTACCCAGGAGTCTCTGACTATGGGTAATATACCTAGTGGCAGCAACCAGTGGAAACTTTATCAAATGATTTGAGAAGAAGCTATATGACCTTTTATGGTCTCTCCAAAGAGATATCAAATGATACCTATACAACATTTTATTTATCAAATAATGAAGGTGATCTCAAATTGTGGGTGGAGTGAATGAATTATCTAATGAGGTAAAATGCAGCCTGCTGACCAGAAAAGAAGGAATTAATGGCAAATATACTATCAAGCATCTGGCATATTATAGAAATGAATAAGAGAATACCACCATGTGGCAGAGTGACAGAGTGGGTATGATTCCGAGATGAATTAGTGTTGATTAATTGGACAATAAAACCAAGCTTCTATATAACTGTTTGACATACGGTCTTCAATAATGATATTATTAAGCATAAATTACCTCATAAGTATAAAACCCTGGTCAGACAGAGTTGTCATAGGACCAGAGAGACCAGATATGGTTCTCTCCTCACCCTGTGAGGACACATTAAGAAGATGGCTATAGTAGCTCTCTGTCAGGCAGGAAAGTAGTCCTCAGGAGATCTCAGAGGGTTATTCATGGCTCTTCAAAGTCCAGATATAAAGAGTATTGTTATAGTTTTTGGTCTTTTGGGGGGCTGGCCACCAAACTCCCAAATAAATCACACAAAGAGGCTCATTATTACTTACGAATGCCTGGCCTTAGCTTGGCTTAGTTTCTAGCCAGATTTCTTTAACTTATTCTGTCTACCTTTAGCTTCTGGGATTTGTCCGTTCTCTTGCTTCTGTAAATCTTACTCTTACTCTGTGGCTTGCTGTGTAGCAGGGTGGTTGGCCCCTGGAGTCTTTCTCCTTCTCTAGCTGCTAGATCTCTCCTCCCAGATTCTCCCTCGATGTATTCTCTTTCCCTGCCGTCCCCACCTGTCCTTTCTCCTGCCTTGCTCTTGGACAGTTCTTTATTAGACCATCAGGTGGTTTAGATAAGCACAGTAGCACAGCTTCACAGAGTTAAACAAATGAAACATAAACAAAAGTAGCACACCTTATAATAATATTCCACAACAGAAGAGAAGCAAATCTCTCCTGCTCAAGGTACTCATTGTTACGTCAGCCCACGCTGACATCATATGCTCTTTCCAGATGAATGAGGATGGAAACAGTGAAAGGAAAGAAAAAGTAGATGGAAAGGTAAGAAGGGTTAAGAACAAATTAAATAGGAAGAGACATTTCCAGAATGATCACCGAGTACAGAGTGGTTGCATTTTATAAGCATATATTTACTTTGAGAGATTGAAAATCCATGTTTTCTTATAATTCACTTATTCTGGCTAATAAAAACAAGTGAATAATTATATTTTCATTTTCATGTGTACAATGCCACAATACTTCAAATACGTGAATATAGATCTTTCATTTAATTCTTCCATTGCAAAAATTTCTTAGTTGAAAAAGTGTATGTGTGTATAATATATTAATTTAACATATATATACACTTTATGTGTGTTATATATGTGTATTTATGTGATGTGTATGTACACAAATGTATATGTTCATGTTTTGCACATGCATATACATGTATGTTTGTACATGTGCATCTGAAGGCCAGAGGCCAATCTCAGATGTTACTGCTCACCTTATCTTTGAGATAAGCTCTCTCACTGGGACTTGGTGCTCACACATTAGGATAGACTTATTGCTGAACTCCAGATCCTCTTGTGCCTGCTTCCCAAGTGCTGGGATTACAAGGGCATATGACCATGCCTGGCTTTTTGTTTTGTTTTGTTTTGTTTTATTTTATTTTATTTTACAATATAATTCAACTTTACATATCAGTCATAGATTCCCCCCGTTACCCTCCTGCCACCCCGCCCCCCTCTCCCCGGCCCACCCCCCATTTCCATCTCCTCCAGGGCAAAGACTCCCCCGAGGATTGAGATCAACCTGGTGGACTCAGCCCAGGCAGGTCCAGAAACACCTTAATTGTCGTACTAGAAACCCCATCCAGTGACTGAGGGAACTAGATGCAGATATCCACGGTCAGGCCCCGGGTGGAGCTCCGGGAGTCCAATTGTCGAGAAGGACGAGGGTTTATGTGAGCTAGAGTTGTTGGGACCAGGGATGGATGGAATACAGGGACAAGTGGCCAAACGAATGGAAACACATGAACTGTGAACCAATGGCTGAGGGGCCCCCAACTGGATCAGGCCCTCTGAATGGGTGAGACAGTTGATTGGCTTGATCTGTTTAGGAGGCATCCAGGCAGTTGGACCGGTTCCTGTGCTCAGTGCATGCCTGGCTTTTATCTAGGTGCTAGATATTGTCATTCAGTTTTTCTACTTACAAAGCAATCATGTTAGCCACTGAGCTATCTCCCCAGGCTGCAATATTAATTTTAATTATTACCTTTGAGAACTTCATATTTACATACAATGTATACAATGCATTGTGAACACATTCACCCCTTATAATCTTCCCTCCCACTCCTTCTGACCTCTTTCAATTTAGCAATTAGTCCCCTTCCAAACATCAGTTTCCTCCTTCCTTCTCCCTCTTCTTTCCTTCTTTCCTTCCCATACTTATTTCTGTCCTTGTAACATGAATAGTAAAAGGTCTTATTAAATAAAAAACCAGAATCCAGATATTGGCGTAAATTCTGAAAGATCACAGAGGCAGAACAAGCCACAGCCAACCTCACCTTGCCAACTCCTCAGCAGATCCTGTTTCCTCAAACTGGAAGCCTCTGAGTCTTCAGCCGAATTGATCTCAACTGAACTGCTGCTAAAAGGCCTAAAAGCTTATAAGCCTGTTGTTCCTGGTCTTATATCTTATATACCTTTCTCCTTCCTGCCATCACTTCCTGGGATTAAAGGCGTGTGTCTTTCCTAAGCAAGACATGAGATCTCAAGTCTGGGATTAAAGGTGTGTGTCACCATGCCTGGCTGTTTCCAGTGTGGTCTAGAACTCACAGAGCTCCAGATGGATCTCTGCCTCCCAAGTGATAGAATTAAAGGCATGTGTGCCACCATTTTCTGGCCTCTACGTCTAATCTAGTGGCTCTTCTGTTCTCTGATCCTCAGATAAATTTTATTATGGTACACAATTTATTGGGGATACAATGTATCACCACATGTCATTATTTTCTATTTTTTATTTTTGTGCAGGTGGTCAAAGCTGTGGTGGTTTGATAATTCCATGGCCAAACTAAATCCAGAAGACATTATTTCATAGCTCTCCACCCCATTCCCCAGCTCTGACATCCTTCAAAACCCTCTTTCCTAATGTTCTACAACTAATATAAATTCTTCAGAGTAAGAAGAACTGAAGCTCATACTTATGTAGCATTACAAATCTCTTTATTTCTCCATATGCAGAACATAACATTGCTTTTGTTTTTAAGAGGTCATTTGAATTACATTTTATCTAGGAATTTAAAAGGGCAAGTAAACAGATCTTTCAACTATGCTTTAATTATTTATATTAATACATTATTTTCTAGATTTAAATATAAAATTCAACAAACACAAATGTAACTTGTTCTTTTGAACACCCTTACTACATAAAAACATACTCGTAACTGTAAACATACTTGTAATTATTCTGTTACACATATATTTTGGAAAAACAAACAGAATAGGTCATTTAAATGATTTAAATCACTTTGTAGCTGGGCTTTTAGAACAGTTCTATGTATTTTGTTTTTTCTTCCAAGGTTTGCTGCATTGTCGGCCTTGACTTACTACGCACAACTATGTGGGAAATGGCAATGATACTGAGCTTTGACAAATTGAATTGGTCTTAAGCTGTTGGAGGATGAGCAATAAATCTGCAACCTGATAGAAACTTTCCCACAGAAGATAAGGTTTCCTCTTGAAAGGTTTGTGATATCCTTAAACGTGCCACATAGTTAAATTGTGTACTTGAAAATGCCTGTGTGATCACCCCCCACCTGACAGTTTCTTTGGATAAAAATGCAAAGGACTACGGTTGTGTTTATTTTTCCTGTGAGGTTGGATTTTTCTTTTTAGTGGCATTTCATTGTAGGAATTGGCAAAACACTTTTTATTGTTTCATTCTCTATTATTTTGTTATGTTATGAAGGCGAGTGTCGTGTTTTTATATGTTTATTCTAAGACCATGACAGAAAATTTCTATTTTACTACTGAGTATAAAGTACATGCAAATATATCTATTGATAAGATAGCAGGGCAACACATTTAAAACATAATATGAATTTTCAGAGTTTAATGAGGTGCATTTATAAAATGTTTAATGTGAACCTCTCAAATGCTATACCTATAAGTCTATTTGAACATCTTGTTCAACCAATAGTATTGCCTATAAGATTATTATTTACATGAGTCTGAAGATAACGTTAGCTGTTACTCCTTGTCAACAAAACTTCTCTTTGCAGATAGAGACCATGACAGAATGCCAAATTGGTTAAAATGCAGAGAATGACAGAACGTGGGATGACCAGCCTGAAACGATCCAGCACAACCTCTTTACCTACAGTTCAGAAAATATCAGCGAACAGGGACAAAAAGGCTGGAAGAGTGAGAGGGTCAAGGGGTCTGTTGAGCAATTGTATCTTCTTTACTGGACACAGAAACTGTTCCTGTGAAAGATCAAAAATACAGTTTCAAAAAACAACAACAATAACCCCCCCAAAAAAAACAAAAAGAAAGAAAACAAACCACCTGAACAATGCAATGACAACACCAGTTGACACACCAGTGTAAATAGGGGGAATCTCATAAGATTCCACCCCAAGCTGAAGAGCTACGAGCAATTAATGATGGCAGAGAGGGAATATCAGTATTCTTCAGACATGAGCTGCCTACTTGATTCTCCAATACCAAAGGGTCTGCTCTAAAGGCATGTACATGAGCAATGTTAAATTGAATCAGCAAGTTGTATTTATTTTATATCTGTGTATATAAGGCACATTAATAATCAGAAGTGGAAAAAGAGGAGTACAATAGGAGGTGAATATGATCAAAATGCAGTGTACAAAATTCTCAGAGTTAATAAAAATAATTACATTAAAATAATTTAATTCCCCTATGAGTTTATTTTATTTTATTTTATTTTATTTTGTGTGTGTATGTGTATGAGTGTTTGGGCTGCATGTATATCTATGTACCACATGTGTGCAGTGCCCACAGAAGGCCCAAAGAGGACACTGGATCTTCTGAAACTGGAAACCAGAGTGGTTGTTATCCAATTTGTGGGTGCAGGGCATCAAACCCATTGCAGCACAGTCAGTGCTCTTAACTCCTGAGCCATCTTTCCAGACCTTTTATTTAACATCTAAACATTTTTTTTATTCTGGTGTGATCTGACACCAGATAGCCTGGGAATTGAACCTGGGTCCTCTGGAACATCAGTCAGTGCTCTTACCCACTGAGCCAGCTCTCTTCCCCTTAACTTCTAAATATTTTTAATAATACAATGTTTAATGATAAATAAAGAAAAGTATGTGAAGTATTTTTAATTAAATCAGTTCCATTATGAATTCATTGTTAAATTTGAATGAACATGTAAAAGGCTTATTCAAAATATTAAAAAAATTATAATTCAATTCATGTTTTATCCCTTAAAAGATGCTGTTTAATATCACACATACATATGAGATTGCAAAGCTGTGGCCTTTTAGTTCACTGCACAATTAAAAATTCTATCTTTGATTTATAATAAAATAACCAAATATATAAGTTTACAATTGTAAATGATCTTTTACATTTTGCTATTGTGCCTTTTAGCTGTATTACAAATTAAAGTCATTTTAATTTTAATAGTTGGAAAAATAATAATTTAAATAAAATATCCTAAATTATTATAGGAAATATTCTACTCATCATAATAAAACAAATGGCACTTATTTATGTTGATATTAAAAGACAAATAACTGTAGAATTCAATATGCTGATCATAATTAATACCACTCTTGCATACTTGAAGTTTGCTGAAAGTATATCTTAAATATGAGAGCAATAAGAGATAATAATAATCTTAAATAAGAGAGCATGAATACGAAAGGGAGATGCGGACTATGTGAATTTATAGATATTTGTTAATATGATTGTGGAAATTCTTTTATAATTTATACCTACTCAAATCATCACATTATGTGTTTAAATACATACATTTTTTCACTTATACCTTAATCTTTTTATTAACATAATATTTTGTTATTTCACAATGTGAGTCAATCCATCATCTAAAGACAAGAATATGTACGGAGAACTGTGTGGCTAGGCACTTTCATCATGGATAAATATCTGAGTGTACTTATAAAAACCTAAATGGCATAGCCTACTTTGCACTTGGCTATATGGTATACCTAGATGCTGGTACGCTACAAAAAAATATTTTATAATGCTATACCACTAATGAAAATTACATTCTCTCTGTCAATCATAATTTGCCAATCACGGGTCCAATCCCCACCTTTGATGAAGTAATAATAAGCCTAATATTATGCTTGCCTTATGCAGATAGCCACAGCTGTGGTGAATGTATCAATTCACTAGCTGTTGTCCAGAAGAATCTTTCTGCTGCAGTGCTCCATGGCATCTGACATTTAGATTCTTTCCATTCCCTCTTCCACAGTGTTACCTGAGCCTTGGAGAAGTGCTACTCGGTAGGGATACTTCACAATCACTTATTCTTGGCATTTTGACCAGTAATGGGTTTCTAATATCATGAACGATTCATAGGTGGATGGAATTGTTGGTGATGTTTCTCTCCTCACAGGGTGCACAGTAACTTCTGGAACTATGAAGATGAGCCAGTAAGAATGAAACTTTCAGGTTACTCCCTGCCTGACTTTTGTATGTCTTATGACCAAAATATATGATGTCTTCAGAAACATAATCTTATCATAAATTCTGGTTGGCAAACAAGGGTAATTACAACCATTTGAATTATTTGGATGGAACTGAGAGCTTCCTTGGACAACAACTCATAGGGAGGTATCCCACACATAGCCCTGAAATTTTAATTTAGTTTCCTATAGTTTCTGAGAGGAGCATTATTCATCTAGGAACCCTATACTTCCCTCCAGTGACTCCTTTCTGTCTTTCTGGCTTTTTTTTTTTACCAGCATTTCAAGTCAATCACATGAATATTTGCAACCAGGATCTATATATAGGGGAAAACATGGGACATTTTATGTACTTTGCTTTCCTCACTCAATAAATTTTCCAGGTACATCCATATTCCTACAAATCTCATAATTTCATTCTTCTTTACCACTACATATTCTTCCATTGTGTATGCATATCACAATTTCATAAGCCATTCATCAGATGATGACCATGAACATCATTCTCTTTCCTTAGTATTGTGATTAGAGTTGCAATGAACATGGAAATGCAACCAGCTTTTTTTTGTAGGGTATGGATGTTGGTTGGTATATGTCTTTAAGTAGCTGGGTTACAGCAAAGCTTTATTTTTCATGCTTTTGAGGAACTTTCACACTCATTTGATAGTAGGTCCACCAGTTTACACTGTTTCCCACACTGAACATGGGCCCTATTTCCTACACTTGTCATTTATATTTATTTGTTTTCTTTTTGAATTTTTATTTTTATTGAGAATAGATTCTTCTGTCATACAATACATCCCAATCAGTTTTCTCACTCCATCCTTTCCAGCTCCCCTCCACCTCTCCTCTCCCACATATTCACTTTCTCTCCATTTCTTCTTCAGAAAAAATATTTTAAAATTTACATTTAATCAAAATATAATTGCATTGTTCTTGCTTTCCTTCCTCCTACCTCTCCCATTATTTTTTCCTTTTAAAAATATTTAATTTTGTAAAGGTTGATAAATATGAGTCTACCTTCATTCTTCTATATGCATACACATGTGCGTGTGTGTGTATGTGTGTGTGTGTGTGTGTGTGTGTGTCCCTGTACCTGCATGCTGTAGTGCACATGTGGAAGTCAGAGGATACCCTGTGGGAGTCGGTTCTTCACTTTCAGCATATGGGTCCTGCTGCTGAACTTAGATTGCCATGCTTCATCAAGAGCAGCTTTACATACTGAGCCATCTGTTGCCCCCACTTATTTTCTTGACAATATCCATTATGACAAGAGTAACATGAAACCTTAAAGTAGTTTTAATAGGCACTTATCCATTGGCTGAAGCTATTGAACTGTTTTTAAAGTATGTATCTGCCTCAATTCAATTAGATAAAAAATTTATAATCATTCCTTTGCAGTATAGAAGCTTTTTACTTTCATGAGGTCACTATTTTCTGAGTAACTGTTGTCCTATTCTTACCTACACCTATTATTTCTATGTGTACTCCCTACTTTACTTTCTAGTAGTTGCAGAGATTCATGTCTATCACTGATGTATTTTGTCTATTTGGAAATGATTTTTATGTACACTGAGAGATAAGGATCAAGTTTCATTCTTCTACAGTTATTTCAGGTTTCCCAGCATCATTTGTTGAAGAGGCTGTCTTATCTCCCAAAGTGTACTTTTGGCATCTTTGTCAAAAATCAAGTGGCTATCCTTGACAAGACTTATAATTGTGCCCTCTATTTTAAAGATGCATTTTAAAAATTACTTGCTGTGGGATGGTCTGTATATCAAATGCTCTGATTGGTCAATAAATAAAACACTGATTGGCCAGTGGCCAGGCAGGAAGTATAGGCGGGACTAACAGAGAGGAAAGAAGGAGAGAACAGGAAGCTGAGAGAGGGAGACACTGCCAGCCGCCATGACAAGAAGCATGTGAAGACGCACGTAAGCCACGAGCCACGTGGCAAGGTATAGATTTATAGAAATGGATTAATTTAAGATATAAGAACTAGATAGCTAGAAGCCTGAGCCATTAGGCCAAATAGTTTAAACAATATAAGTCTCTGTGTTTACTTGGTTGGGTCTGAGCAGCTGTGGGACTGGTGGGTGACAAAGATTTTGTCCTGACTGTGGGCCAGGCAGGAAAACTCTAGCTACAATTACTAAAATAGTATAGCCTAAAATAATGATGAATAGTATAGTCAAAACATAAAACAATACATGGTTGTTTACTCTACTTATCAAGTATTAGCTACTGCTAATAATTGTATATGCTGAACTTTACTTATGTCAGCCTCACTACAGATACATAAGTATGGCATTGCCCTATGACTGTCCTACAGTACCTATGTTATCTCTCAGACATAGGCTAATGCATTTGTTTATAATCTATTTGGCCTGTTTTATATGTCTTGTGAAGTCGACTGAAACTTCATTATGCAGTTCTTGCCCGTACTTTTATGAAAATAAATGATGACTTTTACATAAAATTGAAGAATGTCAGACTAAGAAGAGAAATATTATGGTGCTAGAAATAGTGACCAGATTAGGAAAGAAACTGTGATTCTTTCTTGGGGATGGCAGATCTGTGTCACAAGGATATGCCTGGGTATTAATTTTATGTACCTTAGTTAGAAAGGAGACAGCATCACAAGACTTTCATTCATACTCAAGAGAAATTGTGCCGGTGACAATGCTATACTACCCAGGGACTTCACAGAGGCAAGAATCCAATCTGTCTTTCTTTGACTGGTGATTCTCTGGAAAAATAATTCAGACTAGCCCTTGTAATTTAAATCTCTTTTGTGGCAACAACTCTTAATGGTTTTAAGATTCATTTTTGCTTATAAAGATGGGTTATTCTCACTCATTCTCTAGGAACTTAGCCACTATAGAGCAGATATTCTGTAGAAAAATCAATTATGAAAGAATGCTAATAGTGCCCAAAGTGCCACTTCTACCTACACACTCATTTGTAATTGTTAGGCAAACAATAATAAATAATTTGGCCCCTGACTGTGCATTTTAGCAATTAAACTTCTGATGTATCAGACTGCCAGCTGTGGAAATGGGCTTCTTGGCTTCTATTTTTTAGTTACTTATAACAATTTGTTTAATTACTGAACCATAAAACAGATAGAACTCATTAAGAAATGGATGCCAGGCAAGAAGTGCAGATGCACATTAGTAGTGGCCACCACCTGTCACCAAGCTCTCCAGCACACTTGGTCAAAGACACTTAAAATGTTTTCAGAACAGAAGTGAGTATACATAGGCTTCTTGTATGCATACCAGACTGGGCTGCAGGTGCCTTCACAGAGCTGTTTGAAAGGGACAACCACTCTCTATATCCTTGTCTCTCTTATAAAGGAAATTTACCATTTAGACCTTCCTAGGGTTAAAGGAAGATTGAACAGGTGGACATAATTTATATTGAGTCTACTTTGATACACTTTTAACCCAAAATGTGGAGAATGCATGTTTGTATTTGGAACACAAATCCATTAATCAGTCCAAGAATAGAAAACATTCAATAGAAATGCAATTAAAATATACCTTAAATACACACACACACACACACACACACACACACACACAAACCCTTAAGATTTCCTCTAATCAATCTACAGAGAATGTTTCCTATCTGTTGTAGCTACGTGATGAACTTCTTTCAGTTATGTCAAGAGCAGGCATTTGGTGTAATCTGATAGTTTTCAATATTAAGCAGAATTTGTTATAACTGAAAACCTACATTGCAGTTACAATGATGCTCACCTGGTACTTTATCACTCATGTCTCCCATTGAGATGACTTCACAGAAGGAGCCTGTTATGGTTTTATTCTAAAGTAATGCACTTGTGAAATGGCTATGGCATGGTTACCTAAGCACTACCCACACAGTGACACTAATCTGCATGACAACACTGATTCTGGAAACATCAGAAGATCCCAATCCTAAATGACTATCTATAGTCAATCAATAGATGTGTGGGGAGAGAAAGTCAGTCTTCTCCTAGGACAAGCTCCCTGGGCTATTGAAACCCAAATGTTCAGCCCTAAACACATGCAAATAATAAAAACTCCAAATGGGATCAATAGGTAGTATATTCATATGTATGAGGTGTGAATGTATGCATGTATTTATAAAGATATTTATCATAGAAAGAGAGGCCATGGCTTGAGAGGGAATCGAGGCCAGGGAGAAATGAGAAGATGTGGACTGGGGAGGTGGAGGAGTGGAAATTATTTAAATACAGAATTAATATATGAAATTCTTAAAAAGCATGATAAATGAAATAAAATCTGAATCTACTAGGCCGAGCTGAATCTCCAGGGGAGACCTAGCCTTGGAGGAGGTGGGCAAGGGGGGGGGGTTGGGGAGGAAGGCTGGGGGGTGGGAGGAGGGAGGACAGGGGAATCCGTGGCTGATATGTAAAATTAAATTAATTATAAAATAAAATCAAATAAAAATGAAAAGAGAAAAAAACTTTAACATATACTGAAACTTGGTTGTCAACATAAATAGTTACCTGCACTGGGCCAAGACAAGATGAGCCCAACCAAGAATCAGGCAGGGATTGGGAAAGGCTCTCAGGCCCTATCTTTATTATTGAACTATCAACTGTTGATGGGTTCTAGGAAAGGGAAGAATAATTGTTTTTACTTTTGTACCCTCTGCTGAACCCACTAGTACGCTTGAAACCTAATGGTCACACAGAGGGTCATGGATTAATCTTTAGTTGGTCACAAAACAAAATGAATGGGTGTAAAGATGAGAAACATTTGTGAGAGGGTGTTGCATAGTTTTGCTAGGGAAGTGGTTGTTGAGAGTGAGTCAGTACACAAATGTATAAAAGAAAATAAGAAAGAAAAATAAAACTGCCTTGCCTGTTTTTCATTAATGGGTTTAGTAGACTGGAAATCGCACCACTATTAGGAGTGCTCTCCTGTGCTTCCTTCGTTGTCGTGTTCGTTTTAATGTTAGATGAAAAATGCCATGCGGGATCATTTCAGGACGTAATTAAGAACTGAAATAACAATCAAGTCATATGGTAAATGATTCCTGAATGTCTATTTTCTGAGCTAAAACACAGTAAAAGTTGGGTATTATTGAGAGTAGTTGAAAATCTTCATAAAGCCAACTAAGAAAAACCAGGGGCTTTCTGTCCAGTGGGAAAACTGAATCCAATAACAAATAATTGTTGGTCAATGAGAAGTAGAAATATGGCTACATGGACTGTTCTTCATTCTTAATACCACAAAATTTGGTAAAATTTACGTGGCAGAACAGATGTTCTATCTCACAGTATAAAAGAGGATTTAGTGGCATGATTCTTCAAAAGGACAAAACGGTTAATGAAATGTCTAATGGGGTAGATTTTATTCAATATTATTCTTACAAAAAGAGCCTCAAAAGCAGATATATAAAAAAAAAACTTACTCTGTTGTTCTACTATTAAAAGACAGTCCACACCAACAGGTTACTATAATTTGTCATGCAGGTTTCAAATATTTTTGCTACGTTCATTATAGTTTTAATAATTCTGTCTGATAATTATAGAAAAGGCAATAATTATGTAACACTAAACTTCTAAGAATGTTGTGGCAATCTAAATTCTCTAATACCTATATTTATGATACAGCACCTAATTGTCAGATTACATTCTCCGATTTGGAGTATGGAAAATGAACTCATGATGGTGACAAAATGTGAAAAGCATTGTATTACTTAAGTCATATAATGAAGCTAATTATTTTGAATAGAATTAATCTAATGTATATTTAGTAGTACAAAAACTTTGGAGGGCACAGCCTTATTCTGAGAAAGTCAATTCTACAATATACTTGTGCAATATTGAATATGTTCAAAGTACATTATACCACTCCCAAGACAACATCCTAATAAAAGCTATTGTTTGTACAACTCATATACCTGAAAAGAAAAATCAAAATTCTAATGGATAAAATATCGACTCAAAATGAATTTTAAAAAAGTGTCTCTAACCAATATCTGAGTTAATGATTAGAGATCTAGATAGTCCTTCTCATTTAAGAAATCAATTCTTTTTTCATTACAGTAAAAGAGAATCATAAACAGATAAAATAAGCAACTTACCCTAGGTCCAGTGCGCTAATAAGATAGGTAATCGTGAAGAAAAACCAATTTGTTTTATTCTTCTTATGTCTGTTCTTTTTTAACAACATATACTGAATATTATCCTGTCTTGAAATTCTCTTCACAAAACAAATTCATTCATAACCTTAAAATATTTATTTATTTTTATTATGTGTGTATGTATGTGTGTGGTTTTGTTTTCGCTCTTTGGGCAGGGGTGCCACCCAGCTCTCAAATAAATCACCCACATAAGCTTATTCTTAATTATAAATGCCCAACCTTATCTTGGCTTGTTTCTTGCCAGCTTTTCTTAACGTAAATTATCCCATCTACCTTTGGCCTCTGGACTTTTCCCGTTTTCCTACTTCCATAAATCATTCTCTTACTCCATGACTTACTGTGTAGCTAAGTGCCTGGTCCCTGGAGTCATTCTCCTTCTCTGGGTACTTCTTTTCCTCTCTCCTCCCAGATTTCTCCTTCTATATATTCTCTCTCTCTCCGCCAGCCCTGCCTATCCTTTCTTCTGCCTTGCCATTGGCCATTTAATTCTTTATTAGACCCTCAGGTGTTTTAGACAGACACAGTAACACAGCTTCACAGAGTTAAACAAATGCAACATAAACAAAAGTAACACACCTTAAAATAATATTCTACAGCATATGTGTTTTGCCTGAATGTATGTGTGTGTACCACATGAATATCTTGTGCCCATGGAGCCAGAAGGCATTGGATCTCCTGGAATTGGAGATAAGGATGGTTGTGAGTCACAATATGAGTGCAGGAAACTGAATGGTGGGTCCTCTGCAAAAGTAGCAAGTGCTCTTAACCTCTGAGCCATCTCTCTAGCCCCTCATCCATTCATTTTAATTTAAGCCATATTGAATTTTTCAGGACATGGTGGAACAAAACAAGGTTCTGGGTAAGAATTTATTGCAAATGACCTATAGTCCAATTCCTGCTTGAGTACTATTGCCCCCTGAAACCTCATGAGCTGGCTCTCCACTGACTTGATTTCTCTCAGAATCTTATTTTCAAAATCCCACCAGAGTGGCTCATTAAGTTCTGGTTATAATTCTCTAGAACTTCTCCATCCTGTAGCTCCAAACTATTTCACATTCTTAGGGGAAATTAATTCCAAAGGCCTAAGCACCACAGGGCTTGGTTTATCATACCATAGCCATACTCCTCAACTTAAGTTTTCTTAATTATTTGTTTTACTCCTTCCTATGACAAAGTATGTAAGAAAAATAATGAAAGGAAATAAGGGTTTAATTTGGCTGTTATCAGGGGGTCGTCCATGGTGGTGAAAAGTATGATGGCAGCATCATTAAATGGCTGCTCATGTATGCCCACAGTAGGGATCAGAGGATAAATAGAGCCAATATTGCCACTCTTCTGCTTCTCTGTACTCATCTGCATTACCTGGAAAAGGTGCATCTTTGATGAGAGTTGAGGCCTGCACTTATAACCTCCTTATTGAGTCTTTGTGCTGAGCCCAGTGTATGGTGCTGTCCATATTAAGGTTGGTTCATTCTTCAGTTAAATGTTTCTGGAAACATCCTTATAGAGATCCTTACAGTTGTGTTTCCATGATCAGCCTAAGTCCAGTCAGGCTGACAATCATCATCACAGAAGTAAAAACAAATCAAGTTCAACATTCTTATTTTTATGAACTTAAGATGCTTGCAGTTCTTTCAAGGGTCTTCTGGACATCTGTTTCAAACCCTTATGACATAATTTGAAATAGCAATGAAACCCAAAGTTCACCATATTCTTCAGGAATCAAAGAGGAACAGATGTTGAACACGCCTACTTACTTCTAAGACATTGTTCCCTCACCTTCCCCAGAAATTTAAACTCCTTCCTGCACTGACCTGGAAGAAGTAAGGATGATAAGGTGGGGATAATTTCATGTATTTGATATCTTCCTATCAAAATAGCATAAAATTCTGGTTAGAATATGTGTCCTGCTTTAAATAAGGTTATGAAATAAAAACTTACATAAATTATTTGTTTTTATCCAATCCAAACTCATTTCAGTCTTATGACTGGCCACTTAGGACTGAGGCCTTCTCACTGAATAAACTTGATTCTCTTTGCCTCAGCAGCCATTAACTAACCTGTAGCAGGTATGGGGCCCTATAAATTTTTTCTAGCCATGTTGGCATGTGGACTGCTGTGGTCTTCTTAGTATTTGTCAGGCAACCATATTGTTAAGAGTTCCTGGGTTTATCATCCCTGTCATATGCAGAAGGCACTCTCTTGGAGAAGTTATTCCTGTACCTAGGCTTTTAAAATTTTCAGTCTCTCTTCTGAACAATGATCTCTGAGACTTAGTTATAGGGCTTGCATTATAGATTTTCAATTGGAGAATAGGAACCACACAGCCACTTATTCTCTAAATTTTGACCAGTTGTATTATCTCTGTACTCATCTGCATCAGCTGGAAAAGGTGCGTCTTTGATGAGAGGTGAGGCCTGCACTTATTTTGGGTGTTAAAGGTAAGTATTCAGGAGGAAGTTGAAAACTATAATTTAGCAAAATAGGCTTAATAGTCCTCTATGGTATGTGATAGCTTCAGCCCAGTTTCATGGCTACATTTACAGAACTAGGCCTGGATCTCTCTTACAGAGAGAGTCTTAATTCCAATTAGAGAGCTATTTGTTATACCCAACATAAAGGTGCCACCTTTGCATCTCAGGTCAGTCATTGAGATTCTCAGGCATTAGACCTTGGTAGGGCTGTTGATAACTTCTCTCCCTTGGCAGATTGCATAGCACCTTCCAACACTCTAAAAGCTAGCACTCACAGAAGAGGCTTTCCTATCAGTAATAGCTTGAATTCTCCAAGCCCTGTAATTGAATTTATGGATTCTTACTTTCATGTTCTGGCAGACAAACCAGAGTAATGCCAATCATCTACAACAATGGTTCTCAATCTTCCTAATGCTGAAGCCTATTAATACAGTT
>CABHPH010161484.1:44112-80737 GCA_902168325.1 Peromyscus nudipes | reverse complement strand
GTGAATATAGACATGTGTTCATATTTACTAAAGCCTTTATTTGGGAATTAAAAGTTAAGTTCTATATTACTGTAGAATTTCAGGAAGAAAGCCAGCAAACTGATGTATAACACTGCTGAAGTCTACCAATTACTTTTTAATTGGTATTATAGACCTCATTCTAAAACCAGAATGTTTTATTCTCCTCAGTGTGAATGTGCTGTATGAAGTTTCTCTAATTGATTTGCTGTGCCCATTCCATTTGATGTATCATTTTTCACAATATTTCATAATTTGTGCTCACTTCTAATGAACAGAGTCGTTAGGACAGGCATGTCTAAGTGCAACTGACAGCTAACATTAGGTGCCAGATGCAGTTTGTAAAGCTATGTAGAACTGTGGAGAACAGTTTAAATAAATTAGCACCTGTACATTAGTCTCACTTGCTGGTAATTTATAAGCGAATCAGTAGAGATGACATTTAGGTAAGTCATTGATCAAGTTAACAGCTGCAAACCCCCTGCCCAGCTGGGATACCTAATTAATAGAGATTGCATTGCTGACCTGGTGCTTCTCCTGGGCTGAGGCTACAGTCCATTTAGAGTTTAGATGGAAGCCCGAGAATATAGTCAGAGTGCCTTCATTTTAAGAAACTGTTGAATTGCCAATATTATGGTTAAAACAAAAATTACATTTTAAAAAAGAGATACTGATACTTACTAATGATGTTAACTTTATCATGTGACTTAAATTTTTGCAGTTTATAATCTTTGTCTCTTTTGTCAGCCCTTTTGTGTGAGAGTCAGATTAGGTGTCCATGGCATACTGTAGTGTGTGTACTAAGTGTTTAAAGGGTGTGCTTCAACTGTGTGGGTGGGTGTGGGTGTGGGGGGGGGTGTGTGGGTGTGTGCGTGCGCGCGCACACACAGCAGTCATTGAATGTAAATTTTATGTGTAACAGTTTTTAACATGTGACATTTAAAACATCAAAGAACTTTGCCAGGTTAAATTCATGAATTTTGGGACTTTGTGTAAGAACTGTTAAACTAGTACCCACAAGAAAACCCCTTCTTTTTTTCTGTTCCTGAAGCTAACATTTTCTTTGGATGGATTAGTCCTGGACTAGAACAGAAGTTTTGTGTTCTTTCAGGTATATGTACTTATGTGTTGGAGTTGGTTGAATACAGTATATTTAACACAGACCATGCCCAGAGTCTGGTTCTTACACAAGAAACAATCTCTTAAAACATACTTGCTGAGTCAGAAACAGGCATTTGACTAGCAGTGTCATTTGAAGCTTCTCGAAAAATCATTAGCAGAGTTCCAGCTGACAGTTTTCTTTTTGTGGAAGGTACAATTGTTATTTCCTAGTTTAATTATCTGCAGTGCAGATTGCTTAGGAAGAGAATTACAACATTTTGGTTAATTCTGTTGTAGTTGGTGAAGTCGACCCAAATCACAATTTGGAAGTGAAACACCCCGTTTTAAAGGTACTTGCAGTGGACCATTTACTCTGTCCTGACTGCCCATCCCCAGGAGCACTGGGGAGTCAAAGGGCAGTGGGAGTCAGTAGGCAGACTCCCGTCAGCAGCACGTTACGCTATCACTTTCCTCCTGTGGGCTTCTGCCTGGCCAGACTTCACCTATCACATACTGAAATTTTACATTATTTATTATGCCAATATAGATGTTTTGGAGGAACATAATCTTTACCCAAATTAAAAATTTTATTTGACATAGCTTTCTGTCCTCAACCAGTTTTGTTATTTATCCTGTGTAATAATTACTTTATTTGAAATACTGCCTGGGTGTGTTGGTGGACACAGGCGGTACCATCTGGAAGGTTAGGTATTTCTGAGTGTGAGTAATTATCTTCAGTGTAGCTTGCTTAGAAAGATAATTATTGCCGGGTGGTGGCGGCGGCGGCGGCGGCGGCGGCGGCGCCGCACGCCTTTAATCCCAGCACTCGGGAGGCAGAGCCAGGCGGATCTTTGTGAGTTCGAGGCCAGCCTGGGCCAGCCTGGTCTACAGAGCGAGTTCCAGGACAGGCACCAAAACTGCACGGAGAAACCCTGTCTCAAAAAAACAATCAATCAATCAATCAATCAATCAATAAATAAATAAATAAATAAGAAACAGAAATTTTGGGAGGCTTGTGAGATGTAGTCTGCTGGAGGAACTGTGTCACTGGAGATAGGCTGTGAGAGTGTAAAA
Organism: Peromyscus nudipes; assembly: GCA_902168325.1. Lineage (NCBI taxonomy): Eukaryota > Metazoa > Chordata > Mammalia > Rodentia > Cricetidae > Peromyscus > Peromyscus nudipes. The sequence goes on along the minus strand of CABHPH010161484.1, from coordinate 78,544 downwards.
ACTCACACTATTCAAGTTCCCCTGTGCTTTGTGTTTACCTCATCTTCCTGCTCTAGTCACCGTGCCTGCCACTTGCTGCCACATTTCCCTGCTGTGACAGACCTTATCCCTTTGGAACCATAAGCCAAATAAGCTCCTTCTTCTATAAGTTGTCTTGTTCGTGGTGTTAAAGCAGTTGCAGGATTGAAATGATAGACTGGACAGAAATCTCTAGAAAGGGAGGCTATTACAGGAAGTGGATGGATATGTCTAAGAACAGGGTTGGATTTGAGAATTGAGAGTTATATATTGGCCTAGATGTCACCATAATTTGTACAGTCTAATTTAGATGGCTTGTTCAGATTAGTTTGCTCACAAATGTGACAGCAGTTCGTATTAAGGAACCCTTTGTGATAGCTGCAAGTCATGTTGTTGTTTGGTTGTTTTTTTGTTTTTGTTTTCTAGACAGGATTTCTCTGTGTAACCACCCTGGCTGTACTGGATCTTGCTCTGTAGATCAGGCTGGCCTCAAACTCAGAAATCCTCCTGCCTCTGCCTCCGGAGTGCTGGGATTAAAGGCATGCACTACCACTGCCTGGTTTTAATCTGTTTTATACATCAGCTCCTGTATCTGACACCATAGATTCTTTGTCTCCTGACAGGATGAAGTTGGAGGCTATGTCTTATTCATCTTCCTAAACTGCCAAGTGCCTAGAATCAGTTTGGGCTAAATATTTGTTAAATAAAACTTTGTTTCTTTGGGAAATTTTTTAATTTTACTGCTAAATAGCTGTATGCCCTTAAAGCCAGAAAAGAAGTAAATCTGTAATCTGAGAGAACTGGAAGAGCAAATTCCAGAATTCAATCTCAGGGTTCAGTTCTGACTCAAGGTATTTTTAGACTGTGTATTGTTACTTAACTGAGGAGTCATCTGTAAAATAGAGCTAATAAATACATGACTTATTCTTCAACTAACATGAAGAATAATATGGTTTCTATAAATTGAAAATGTTGTGTTTATATAACACTTACTGAGTGCCCAATAGTGCTGCCTTTTTAAAGTATTTTTTCTAACCCCACAACCAGCAGTCAGATTACTAGAGTGGTGGGAAGCGCACAGGTTCTGTGCTCTTCTGTCTCTGTGCTGCCCCTTTCTCGGTGGTGGACTGAAGTCAGGTTTTCCTGTTTGTAACACCTGGTGTTCTGCCCCAAACACACTGGAGACCCTTCAACACAACACTAATGCAAAATCTTGTTCTTATTTAGTCATTGTTTTAAAAATGCATCACTGGACAACTGTGTGCTAACTGGGAGTTAAGTGAACCCATAAAGCAGAAAAATTATTTTTTCAGTAAAGCCAGTGAGTCCTTTGTTTGCTTCAGAATTTGTGAAAAAAAAAAAAAAAAGTCTGCATCGAATGCCCATAGGAGATGAATGGAAGTAATAGGTTAGGTCATGTCAGCACTATCCCATGCATACTAAACAGATGCAGGCAGCATGCTGAGAACCTGCTTGTCTGTTGGAATAGAGTCTCACTTGATTTACACACAACTGGCGTGTTTTCCATTTTTATCCATTCCCTTCCTTTTTTAGTTTTTAACTAGATTATAACATTGTGTTTCTCTCTTTAAGTTAGATCACCTTTTGATTGAATTTCAGAATATTTCCAGCAGGTTCTTTGTTCACTTGTTTTTGTATTTGAAGAGGTTGTTTCTGCATCCTAGCCATCGTTGCAGTGATTTTCTTGTTCTTTTCTAAACACCCTCTACCAGTTAACTGTCTTATGATTTTTCCAAGGCTTACCATGCTTGAGAAATATAGAAGTGTGGATTCTTATGTTTGCATTTCCCTTTAGGATTATTCAGTGATCATAGGAGTTAGTCAGTTTCATGTTAGAAAGTGAGGCCAGTCATAGCCTGATGCTCATTGGAGGATGAATGGCTTGGGAGCTGACAGGCGTACGTAGTCTTCTATGGTTGTATTCTTACAACCTGGGCCTTGCCACGATGCTGACAACCTTGGAGTTGCTTTGTAGACAAGGCCTTGCAGATGCTATTGGCTAGAGATGGCCTTTAGACAGGATGGGTGTGGGAAAGTCTGTATTATTTGAAAGTTTTTGACATTTTTTTACTACCTTTTAACTTTGAAATGTTTCAAATTTCCATGAAATTTGAATGCTTATTGAATACATGCTCTTCACATAGATAAATCTGACAATGTTTTCCACATTTCCTTTGCCTCTGTGTAGAATAATTTTGACTGGTCCATCGAAAATCAGGTGTCACAAGCTTAACTCCTGAACATATCAGTAAAACGCCTAAATATATTCCCTTCATGCCATTATCACCCACAGTACAACTGTCACTTCTAATAGAACAATTCTATAATGTCATTTATGTAAATGATCTCTATTTGAATTTTCCAGATTGCCCCTAGTTGTTTAGTATTTCAGATTCTAGACCACCTGCTCAGTTGTTGCGCACTCTGGAGTTGTGCTCGCTTCCTCCTGATCAGATTTAGAGCGGATGAAGGCAGTCCTCAGCTTCACCCTTACAGCTTCACGCCGGGAGGCACATAGTTTCCCCCACTGTTGATGCGACTGTCCTTTGCCTTCTTCGCAGTCCCCCTGGACTACTAAGATCCCTTGCCCTTTGTCCCTAGCAAGCAATCTGGTGATTTGAACAAGATGTCCCTCTTAGTCTCTGGCATTTGAATACTTGGTGCCCAGTTGGTGGCACTGTTTGGGAGGCTTCGGTCTGACCTTGTTGGAGGAAGTACGTCACTGGAGGTGGGCTTCGAGCATTTGAAGACTTCTAGTTTGGTCTGTTTCCTGCTTGTGGTTTAGACAGGAGCTCTGAGCTGCTGCTCCAGGTGCCAGGCCTGACTGCTGCCATGCTGATGAACACAAGGTGCTGATGAACTCTAACTCCTTTGGAACTGTGAGCCACAATAAGTCGCCTTTGTCGTGGTGCTTGTCAGAGCAACGGAAAAGTAGCTAACATAGGAGGGTGATACATGAGTGTGAGTTTTCTGGCCCCCGGCAGCGTGTCACCCAGGGCCTTTGTGATCCTTGCCTGAATGATGACTGTGCTGTCTCTTCTACTTTTCTACTTGGTACTGTTCTGTTAAGCGGCTTTCTTTTTTCCCTGCCCCTCACTCCAGTGTGTATGTGTACACCCACTTACTAAGTGTGCTGTAGGGTATTGTCATTCTTTTTGATGTTCAAATTGTCCTGCGGCAGGGGTGTTGTGTGTGTGAATTTGTCCAAGCACTGGTGTAAATGGGGATGAGCCAGGAGTGCTCAAAGGCCTGTGGGAGGGGAGAGCTGCAGTGGCCCTTGGCTAAGCAAGGGCAGTCACGTTCCTTGTGAGGACTTGTTTGGAAAGTAATACTTTACAAACTCACCAGGACCAGGGTAGATCAGTGGAGAGTGCATGTTCAGTGTGACTGAGGGCCCACGTTCAGTCCTCAGGACTGTAGGGTAAATTCACACATTACCTAAAAATACCAAGCGAGCCATGGTGGATGCTCTGGTTTGAGTGAGAACTGCCCCCCAGATTCGTGTGTTGAGAGCACTATCCCATCTGAGTGCTGTTTGAGGAGATGGTAAGACTCTTAGAGGCTTGGGCCTGCTAGAAAAAGTAGGTCCTGTGGGGCGTGCCAGAGAAGTGCAAGCCTTGTCCCTAGCCCTTCATTTGTTTCTCTCTGCTTCCTGGCCACCATGAGGTAAAAGTCTGTGCCACACGTTCCCAACAGATATTCTGCGTTGGCTCAAACCAAAGCCATGGATCCGGCACAGCTTACTGCAATGATGAACCAAGATAAATCTGTCCTTTAAACTGTTTCTCTCCAGTATGTCACAGTGAAGGAAACACAAGCCTGCTTGTTGCAGTGTTCCCCCTGGCCTGGGGTTGGAATGATTCCCTGAGCACAGTGCCACAGGGTTTGTGAAGGAGCACCTCTAATTTGATGTGACACTTGAAAGTTGTCAATGGCCGGGTTAATAATTACAGGGCTTGTTGTTGTTTTTCTTTTGGGGATGTATACTTAGTAAATGTGCTTTGCCATTTGAACTGACATAATACATAGGAAACTCTAGTTCAATATCTGATATATAGTAAGCATCTTGGTTATAAATTGAACATATTTTTATAACAGTTGTTAATTAACCTTTGTATGTATTTTCAGAGAGCTATTGCTTACCTTTTTCCAAGTGGTTTATTTGAGAAGCAAGCCAGGCCAATAATGAAGGTAATCCTAAATACTTGTTAAAGAATATCTTTTATGTGTTATAGAGGTTGCCTAATGACATTTTACATTTATTTTACAGCATCCTGAACAGATTTTTCCAAAACAAAGAGGTAAGGTTGCTCAAGACTGAGATGGTTCATTTTGTTTTTTCCTTTACTATAGTTTTGGGTTACACATCAGGAGTTTTGTCACAGTGGATGTGAAATAGGTCACAAGTATTCTGTATAATAATGAATGGATAGAGTTTGCAGATTTTGTGTAGGACATGAAAGTTCGATCAAGTTAAGCCTTGTCTCTTCATTAATGTCACGTTAATTACTTGCATTCTACATTCCTCTAGGCATCCATGAGGAAGAGTTTGTGAGTGTAGGTCTACGGGTGATTCATTCAACTCTTGTTTGTGTGAATTCTTTGTTTCTCTTCCTTTAGAGACATAATTTTACTGAATATGGAGTTTAATCCTTTCTGTTCTTTTTAAATACCTTTTAACGTGTGTGTGTGTGTGTGTGTGTGTGTGTGTGTGTGTGTACTAATAGGCATGTACACGTGGAAGTCAGAAGACAACTTAGAGTAATTGGTTCTCTGCTTGCACCATCTGGGTCCCAGGGCTCAAACTCGGGTCATCAGACTCAGTGGCAAGTGTTTTTACTCACTGAGCGTCTCTCTCTCTCTCAGACCCCCTCCTCACTATTTACTCACTGAGCGTCTCTCTCTCTCTCTCTCTCTCTCTCTCTCTCTCTCTCTCAGACCCTCTCCTCGCTCTTTACTCACTGAGCATCTCTCTCTCTGTCTCAGACCCTCTCCTCGCTCTTTACTCACTGAGCGTCTCTCAGACCGTCTCTTGACTCTGATGTAACTTTTATTTTGGATTTGGTGTAATTATTTGAAATCTCTTTCTAAATGTGTCCTATGTTTCCTATTCTCAATTCTTAGATCTGATTGATTATAACATACAAATCATTTGTTTCAAAATAGCTTTTGGGAAAAAATGAATGCATGCTGTATACAAGTACACACCAAGTTTGTAGATACAGTGTCATTTCTAATCCAATCATCTGTATGGGCAGGGTAACTTGTACCTAGTTTCTTTTCTGGTAAATGTTTGGAATAGCAGCAACTTATTCTTCCCTTTTTCACTGACTTTTCTTTGCCCCAACTCTGAAGACTTCCCACCAATTCCTCTCCATCTCTTAGTTCCCTTAAGTATATCTCTATGACTTGTGTCTCTTCTGTCCTCTGAGGTTCCTTCAAATCATACCACTTTCTCAGTATTATGTGCTCATTATTATTAGCAGCTGGAATATGACACCACAGCTTCAGGCTACCCTTGCAAAATGTCTGTGTATGATTTTGAAAATAATGCCAGTATTGCTAGAATCATCTGACTTTGTAGCTAAGTGTATTTAACAGTGCTCCTCCGAAATAGCAGAAGTTCTGCTTTCTGCTCTCAATTTTATTGTAGTTTTTATAGCATAAATCAGTTTGTAGTATTGAGAAAAGTAACAATGAACTTTAGATTTAGAGAGATTATGGCGCTTGTACTATACTACCACTTGGTTTATTGAAAGACGGAAGCTTCTAGATTGAGTTATCATGAAACACCTTGTCCTGGAAAGTGGTAAAAATATTGGGGAAAATGAAGGTACATACCAAGTTGATGACAGGGCCAAGAAGGAGCATCGATGGCCTGGAATTGGAGGAAGCTGGGGAGTGCTTCAGTGAGACAAGAAAGGTAATTTGTACTGATGAAACCTGTTGTCCAGTGAGTGCATGTGATGGCCTTGAGCCTTTCTGTACCAAACACTGAGCACTGACAGGTTGGAACGCGAGACTGTTAACTAAGGCTAAAGAGTTCAGATCCTGCATCATGGTTTCGTATTGTAGACACAAACCCAAAGAATATGTTTTCTATGCTGATGACTGCCGGATAGAAATAGAGTTAATTATACGTGGTGAAGCGAAACATTGAGAAAAAATAAAATCCCAAGAGTAGAAGTTATATTAGTTAGATTTTTCTGACTTAAAATCAATAGGACTGTATCACTGTTGGGTTAAAGAATCAAATTTGAGATTTCACACTGTTTGGAAGTATTTGACAGTTCCTATCAAGTTCTGTGGAATATAGTCATTATATCATGCAGACACAAACACACGTCATTAGTAATTGAGAAAGACAAAGTAAAAGAAAAATTAAATTGATGAGCATAAATGGCAGATTTAAAAGTGGCTGTAACACAGAATCACCTTTGAGAAGGCCGATAAAGTCAGTCAGAGAATAATATTTATACATATTTGCTTTTTATTATTATTATTTTTTTTTGTTTGGTTGAATTGAGCCTTGGGTCTCCTCCTGTATGCCAGGCAGACAAGTCCTTTACCATGAAGCTGTGTTTACCCAGTATTAACACTTTCAAATGGAGACATTCAGAGGCCACTGTGAGGACATAGCTAGCTATGTTGTTTTGATCTGAATATAAGACAGGAACTTCATGCTTATTTGAAAACTCTCCCAAGTAACAACAGTAGCATTTATTGAACTTCCAAGTAGGAAGGCCCAGTTTTGAGTGCTTCATGTTTTATCTTGAAACTTTCACAGCAGCTTTTTTAAGCACAAACTATTATTTTCCCCATTTTTAATTTCAAGGATACCCGGACAGGAAGTGGCTGGGCATGTAGTTTGGCCCAGCTAGTGATGACTCATGATACAAATGTGTGACCACCACACTCTCAGACACGTAGCTTGAAGAGTAATTTAATTGCCACAGTTACCTCAGTCAGGAAAATTCTGGGTAGACTAAAAGCCAGGCAGACACAGATCATCAAGTTTACTGAGAAAGTACTGGCCCAGCAGCGGGCCAGTCAGTGAGTTCTAGTCTGCCTTGAAGTAACAGATAACTTGTTAGTATATATATAGTTGTAGACCAAAACAGAACAAAAACAAAAACAAAAACCCCACAAAGACTTCTAGATTCACTTGCAAACTCACATCATTATGAAATTTGGACATGAATTACATAAAAAGTAACTAAAGCTCCCCTGCCATTATCCCCACCCCTCGGGGAACAAGGTCTCATTTTATAGCTCTAGCTGACCTGGAACTTGCTATGTAGACCAGGCTAGCCTCAAACTCAGAGAGATGCACTTGCCTCTGCCTCCTGAGTACACAAGTACAGCATTTTAAGAGACTACCAGGGGCTGGAGAGATGGCTCAGTAGTTAAGATCACTGGCTACTCTTCCAGAGGTCCTGAGTTCAATTCCCAGCAACCACATGGTGGTTCACTACCATCTGTAATGAGATCTGGTGCCCTCTTCTGGCATGCAGGCAGAATACTGTATACATAATAAATAAATCAATCTTTTTTTTTTTAAAGACTGCCAGAGAGCATTTTTCTCAGAACTTTAAGTCTTGCTTAACATTAATGTAGTAATGTTATTCTTTTTTGATTCAAGGAGAAAACATTTACATAGAGAAAACAATTAACGAAATTGAGCCTTTTATTTTTGATAAAAAGATTTCAACTAGAAATGTAAAGAAGCCTTCTTGTTTGAGTAGGACTTTGCATGAGAAAACAGAAACATCAAATCTTTAAATGTGTCATTAAATCCTATTGCATTCAGAAATAGCATACATCAATTATCAGCAGTTATTTGGAAGCCTTTACCATTATAATTTTAAAAGAAACACGTAGGAATGGGTGTTTATGCAGCTCAGTTGTAGAGTGCTTGCCTAGCATGTATGACATTCCATCCCCAGCACCATAGACACAAAAACTATATAAAGAGTATAGGTCAAAACCAAATAAATAGAGAAATTAATGGCACACAGGACCTTGTGACAAATTCAAGGCCATGGGAGACAAAGCTATGAATGTAGATCAGTGATGGAGCACATCTAGCCTGTGCAAGGCCCTGGGCCCAATCCTCAGCACTGCAGAACAAGCAACAGGATACCAGGAAATTCAATTACTATTCATAGATTATGGTTGCCTGCTAAGAGAAACTGATAAAATGTAAATGAAAAACTATATTAGAGCATTACTGGAAAGTTAATTTGGTTGTCTGAGTTCACGTTAAAATTGAATTCTGAAATTTTTAAATCATGTCTTTTATAAAAGTGCTTATGCCATAGAAGAGTTAAAGGGTGAAATGTGAAATCACGTGGAAATATTTGAGGATCTTCCCACTCAGTGATGTCATAGTAGCCCAAACCACACACTTTGGATTGGGTGTGATACTGGTCTTACTGATAGCCCATGAATCGCCACCTTTCTTCCTGAGGAGACACAAACCATCTTAAAAATACTGACTCCAACTATATTAATACATGTTTGCATATGTGTGTAGACATGATTAAATTTGTGTTTTTTAAATCCATTTTAAAGAATATTGACAAATAGATGTATCAAGATGACGAAATGTGGGTTGAAACACTAGCAGCATTATATGTCAAATTCCAGAGCCAAACCTGGTAGCTCACCTCTATTATCCCAGAACTCAGAACAGATTGTCAGGAGTTTGAGATCATCCTAGGCTACAGAAAAAGGCACTATATCAACTTCGACCCTCTGCCCCTTAAGAAAGAAAAAAAGGAAAAGAAAAAAGAAATAAAAGACAATGCACTCTAGAACAGTAGACAGATAGTACAGCTAGTAATATTTTATGAGTATGAGTGTGCCTGTGTGTATGTTTGTGTACCACACTCATGCAGTACCGTGGAGGCCAGAAGAGGGCATCAGATCCCCTGGAACTAGAGTTACAGTTAAGAGCTGTCATGTAGGTGCTGGGAACCAAATCCTGCAAAAGCAGCAAATGTCTTTAACCACTAAGGCATCTCTAGCCCCAACTATCAAAATGACAATCACAAAAAACAATAGAAAAGACAAAAACAATAAATCGTTTTCAAAATAAAAACTTTTCTTTGACAAAAAAGACACCAGAAAATTTGAACTATAAGGGCTTGGTTTCTAAAATAAATTAACCAAAAAAAAAAAAAAGAAAAAGCTCAATGGAAAAATAAACATGGAATGTCCTGCAGCTTATATATGAAAAAAATAAATGTTGCCAGTAAACATTTTAAAATATCTAAGACCAGAAATGATGCCCTATAAATACAATAATGAGGCTTTTTTTTTTTCAGCTTAAGGTTTAGGAAGTATAAGCATTATAAACCAATTATTAGAAACAATTTAATTATTATAAAGTTCCTGAATAAACTGTCATCATCATACAGGTGTTAAAAATATTGTCTTAGCTCATTAAGTTGGGCTGGAAAAACAACTAGAAAATAGTGTAACTACAATAGAATGCTATGTATGTTTATAAAAAAGCAGTCAAGGGCCGGGCGGTGGTGGTGGTGGTGGTGGTGGTGGTGGTGGTGCATGCCTTTAATCCTAGCACTTGGGAGGCAGAGGCAGGCAGATCTCTGAGTTCGAGGCCAGCCTGGTCTACAGAGTAAGTTCCAGGAAAGACGCAAAGCTACACAGAGAAACCCTGTCTCGAAAAACCAAACCAAACCAAAAATTAAAAAAAAAGCAGTCAAATTGTGTGATGGTGCATTCAGAAGGATATCAAGGTCAGGGCCAGCCTGCATTATATGGTGAGCTGCAGGCTTCACTGCACAGTGAGACCCTGCTTAATACCAAAATGAGTAGAGCCACATGGAGGAAGCAGAGACTAGGTTCCCACAATTTGTTCTCTGACTTCCATACTACACAATGATGCGCCCCAAAATAAGTAATTCTTTGTAATTTTTGTAAAAGCAAATGCAAACCACGGTGACAAATACATAGGCAAACGCTGTCCTTCCCTGCACATGCACACATACATGAGTGCACCAAAGAGTCTGGAGCTGTCAACTCTCACCTTGCCTCCAGCCAAGGAGTCCTTACTTTTAATCTTTAGGAGAGTAGTATGTTACTTGTATAATTTAACTTACCTGTGTTGAAATCTATGACAGGAAACCAGATGGGAGGGGCCTGTATCAACAGCTACAGACTCTGCTTAGAATTACATGAACTTGGACAAGATTTTCATAGAAAATTAAGCTAAAGGCCTTAAATGAAAACCCGGCTAGCAAAAAAGAAGGAAAGAAAGATAATAGCCCGAAGTTCCTCTTTTTTTTCCCCTCCCCAGCTGGAGCGTGAGCCACGCCATCCTGGTGCTGGGTCCCTGTAGCCCAGCTATCTGCTTGCTGGTTGCCTAGACTGGTTTTTGAATTGCAGGTCTATCCTGTTGGACCCAGTTCTGTCTTCAAAAATCACTATATGACCACGCTTAGTAGGTATCTAGGCAAATTGTTATTAAGTTTAAAGGTGCTAAGAAGTAGTGAGAGGTTTTTATAAGGAATCATGAGGATGATTCACTAATTATTGGAGCAGAGAGCTCTGATGAGCGAGCTGGTGATGGTAGTGTAGAACAGAAAGACAGAGAACAGCCAATGTCAGTCTAGTTTATAGGCCAGAGTTTATGAATTTGAAGCTTTTCAAATTTTCAAATTAATTTTTAAGTTCTGATGCATGTTATGGTATAATAAGCTTTGCAGTATATCAAAGTACATAATGGTTCATCTTAAAATCTATGACACTATAGATTCAAGTAATCAAGTATGTTTATGCAAGAGTATATGCATGTGTACATAGCCATTATGAAGTCTGACTGTGAACACCAGTGCACACAGAACTGTGATTCAAGGTTCTACCCAAATATAACAGTGCTCTTGGCTAACCAGGATATTTGTCTGATTGCATTGTCTTCAGTTATGTTCTGACTGAGTACTTGAACAGTACAGTGATGATCATTGCACGGTGCAGGGTCAAGTCCTAGGTAATGTGGAAGCCATGGAGCTTCTGGATATGGCACTGGAAAGTATTTAAATCATTTGTAATTCATTGGCTGGTAAGAACGTTGCTTTTCTAGCCCTGCGGTAGTAGCACACACCTTTAATCCTTTACTCGAGAGGCAGAGGCAGGTGGATAGCCAGGGCTACACAGAGAAACACTGACTTAAAAAAAAAAAAAAAAAAAAAGCTGGCACTTGCCTTTAATCCCAGCACTCAGGTAGGGAGGCAGAGCCAGGCAGATCTCTGTGAGTCAAGGCCAGCCTTGGTCTACAGAGTGAATCCAGGACAGTCAGCCAAAACTACACAGAGAAACCCTGTCTTGAAAAAAAAAAAAAAAAAAAAAAAAAAAAGAACATGGCTTTTCCTTTCAGTATGAACTCAGCTAAGACGTTTTCAACACTCATTCAATGTTGATTCTCCATTTTCAGTGTATTCATAGTATGATACTAGTTATCCTCAGAGAGAAAAACAGCCTACATATATAGGTATCCCAACAGAAAAATGTTTACTGTTTAAAAACAGACAGATAAAGGCTTTCTGCTTCATAAGCACAAATTGTAGATACACTGGATACCTGAATATGAAAGTGATTAGAATTCCAGGAGAAAATACAGGAAAACAAATTTAGCCCATACTTTAAAGTATGTTTTCTTGTGGAGATGGAGGTTGCTTCAGAAGGATAAAGGAAGCCTGTTTTTACAGTGCCTTGTGGCCCTTCAAAGACCCTCAGCTCACAGCGGTTGTACAGTATTTCTACAGTAAGAACATGCCATGAGGAGCCAGACAAGCAGGCTAAAACTATCTGAAGACATTCCTTGGTGGTCCAGTAGTGAAACCAGGGCTGCGAACGCTGCCTGAAGTACCAGATCCACTGTATGATCCAGTCTGTAAACTCTTACTGTAAAGGACACTGTAAATTAAAGTAACAGGGAGTAGCAGACAGGAGAACGTAGTTTATACTGTGTCGTAAACCTAGGAATGTAATTTTTCCTTGTTTTCTCTTGAGACAGTTTCCCTATGCAGTTTAGGCTGGCCCCAAAACTCCTGTTCCTCCTTTCTGTGCTCCGAGGTGCCAGGACTACACAAGTGCACCACCACACTCAACTAAGAATAGAGTCCTTAACCCAGAGGGATCACTACAGACCGTTCAGAAGGAGCTCAGCAGAGAGTAGGCAGAAGAGTAGGAGTTTGTGTCTCAGTTTGTTCGGTGGTTATTTAAGTGAGGAACTGTGTATTTCAAAAGGAATCAGGTATAACTCCTTCCTGAGGCCCCTCCTGTCTGTGCTATTTTAAACTCTCAGAGGTAGATTCTGATGGGCTTGGGATGAATGCTGTGGCAAGCAGGCTCTTCAGTGCAGATGAGTTGCGCTGGGCCTGCTTTGACTCTCCGAGTGCACTCACCGACTTACTGACTGCGAACAATGAAGGTCCTACTTGAAAAATGTAGGACCTGAATATTTTTGTTCTAACAATGATTTAGATTGTCTTATGAGATTTTATTTAAAACAAATGAAATAGATCTTCACAGCAGAATATTTTATTAAATACAGACATTGTTTTATGCTAATTGATATGAAATAGTAAATATCCTAAGCATTTACATATTAAACATGCTAAATACATGAATTTTAAATGTGAAAACTTTTGATATTTTAGATACTCTTGATATGCTAATATGAATCACAGATGTGTCCCATGCTATATTTAGACTCAGTTTGGTTGATCTCTGAATGGTTTTGTTTTCCTTAGCAATCCAGTGGGGAGAAGATGGCCGTCCATTTCATTTTCTCTTCTACACTGGCAAACAGTCATACTATTCATTAATGCATGTAAGTATGTTCATTTACAAGCTGTAAACTACACTGGAGACTTCTCTTAGTGTCAGAACTGTATCATGATGGACAGAGGAGGGCTGGTTGAGGTCAGGCTGCTGAAGAAAGGCCTCCTGTGCTGTCTGCTGTTGCTTCAGAATGTTTACCCAGAAAATGCTCTTGCGCACAGCTCAGGTTCTCTCAGTCATCCCCATGTGTACAGTTTGAAGGTGGGCAAGGAGGGCCAGGTACTCTGTGCTGGCGGATTGTGAGGTCTTACGCCCCCCCTCCAGACATTCTGTTATTAAAGTTTGGCCTTCCAATAGTTAATGCAGTGTGTGAGAGAGAATCCAGGCCACAACAACAGGCCAAGAGTGAGGTCCTACTGTGCTTTGGCTTTGGAGTATACTGGGAAGGTTTTGTCTTGCTGCCTTCAAAGAGAGCTGTTTGATAGTGTGTGAATTTGAGGGCGGTCCCCAAACTACTGTGAGAACAAAAAGTTGGTACCACTATCCATTTTGACAGACAGAACCCATTTTATTTTTAGAACATAGTGTGTGTTTTATCCCTAATGTGATTTTTAAAGCTATAGAAATATTTATGGGGCTTCCCCATCCACAGTCAGAGGCTGGAGTCCACACGCATTCCTCTGCCTTTAGACATATCTGCTGTTTATTTGTGCTTCACAAACCCAAAGGACAAAATCCCCAGTTGTCAGGTACATTTATTTCTTAGGGAAAAAAAGAAAACCTTCTTTTCGCTTTTTGTTGACCTTGGGCAAATGAGCTTCTTGCCCTGGCAGAAATGAAATGAATGACAAATGTAGAGTGTGTCTTTGCTGAGTAATGGGGCTGTGCTCCAGCTTCCACGGAGGCTCCCGCGCACAGCCTGCGGCTGCCCGAGGACCCCTGCTGCTCATTTAAATAGGTATGTCAAATCTGCCTCCAAACGCCGCTGGTTTGATCTGTGGTAATATTTGTGAAGGTTCCATATGGACTTGAGCCCCCTGCAGTGCTAAGAAATAATGTACAACGCTTCATGGTGCAGACGCAAATTTTCCCTGAAAAGGGATGCAGTGCTGCGTCTTAGCTGTCGGAGGGGATGATGGAGCTGACGCGCTAGGCCTGTCAACTTGTTACACGGATGGGTTGCACGCAGCGAAGCTGTGGAAAATCTGTGCCTTTTAACTTTTCTACTTAATCACGGTTGTAGCATTGCCTTTAGACTGTATGCTACATTAATTCTCTTCCTGCCTTCTGCCTTCATCCCGAGTTTCACGGGAAAAAGTAAAGCGCGCAGGTCTTACAGAGGAGCCTTATCAAACAGCTGTCATCTGACAAGCCATTTGCATTTGTTTGGGCTGAAATGGAGCAACCCAAGGGCAAGATATTTTGTTGCATTCCATCATAATGAAGAAATTACACATTGTGTAAGAGGCCTGGCTTTACTTTTAGTTTGCTTGTGTGCTTTAAAAGGTATTGCTCCAGAAACTGATGCGTTAGAATTTTACCATCCTCTGACTGAAATGTCAAATTATATTTGACTAATAAATGCTCTTCCCCTGGATTGGGCTGGGCTTTGTTGCACATAGGAGAGTCTTTGGGCTTTTACATTTCAGTTAACTCAGGAAATCCTAAATGCTTGCCCCTCACTTCAGCATCACTTATGGCAAACGCCATTAATTAAAGCTGCAGTCACACCCGTGTCGTCTCTTAAAGCACACAAATGACTGGCTTCTGAGCGCTCGGACTTTGAAGTCTCGGGGAAGTAAGTGTGCACTGCTCAGCCTGCAGAAGCACTTTCATGCTGGAGTGAGCACAGCACATGAAGTCCAGCTGTGAAACTGACCAGTCCGCAGCCTTTCTCTCCTTTGTTCTGCGCTGTCATCCTGCAATGGGGTGCCCTCCCTCTGCCCTGGGCAGCACCAGGAGCACCCTTGGAGACTGGCAGACTGCAGAGCCTTAGGAATAAGCTTCGTGGCCACCATTTGATTTTGTCGATACAATTTTCTCTCAGGATGACAGGGAAAAGACACTCAGCCAAACAGCTTTTCCCATATCTGTGACCAGCTATAATTGTTCGAGGCAGGGCAGTCCGTGGTCAGGCTTTTTGACAAGGAAACAGATCTCCTGCCTGTGTGCAGCTGTGTGAGGAGACCTTTCTGAGCTCCATTAACCTTTCTTACTGTCTGTAATTGTGCCGAGTCTTTTAACACGGGTGGCTGTTTGCATAGTAAGTATACATACCACTCTATAACTTGTCAGAGATAGCCCCAGTGCTCGCTACAGTTAAGAACAGCATGTAAAAAAAGGGTAGGCATGGTGATACACACCTTTAATCTCAACACTCAGAAGGCAGAGGCAGGTGGATCTCTGAATTTGAAGCCAGCCCAGTCTACGTAGTGATTTCTAGGCCAGCCAGAGCTACATAGAAAGACACTGCCTTTAAAAAAAAAGAGAAGCAGTATACAGCTAGACATGGCACATACATGTAACCTCAGCACTTGCAGGGCAGAGGCAAGAGGATTGCTGCAAGTTCAAGGCCAGCCTGGCCTGCACAGTGAATTCTAGGCCAGCAGAGAAATTTAGCAAGATCCTGTCTTTGAGATAAAATGACAATGAAAAGAAACGTGTAGGTTCTTTGTTCTGATCAGGAAATGAACCATGATGAGGACATGTAAATGAAGGAAATCTTGCTGATCTGTAGTGTGCTCCCACTTTGTATCACACTCTAAGGGTTCATTTGTAGGTCAGCAGGGCCCCCAATTTTACTGTGGACATAGTGTCTCCTATGTCTTCAGGATCCTGGGAAAATGAGTAAAAACCCAGTTAGCAAGATGTACATGTGTAATGAAGAGCTGTAAACCATCCAGACCCCACAACTGAAACAGTGAAAGGGTTTCAGGAAGTAGGAGTCTCCCTGGGGTTTTGTAGAGTGGCACTGCCTAGCTGAAAGGAACTGGCTAGGTACTTGGCAGCATTGGCTGGACCTGCTCTCTGGACTGAGGGTCTCCGTTCCCTCAGCAGCTGTTTAAACAGGAGGACTTGTATACTTCTCCAGCATGAGAAGCTGTAGCCTAGGTTTCAAGAACAGCAGAAAGAGAGAGAGTAAAATAAATTTCCCGAAAACAGTAAACAAAGTCAGAGAAGAAGTTTAAGGATGTTATATGTGTCTGTTTGAAAAAGAAGTAGGGGTGTGGCTCTGTGGCAAACCACTTACCTAGTAAGTGTGAGGCTCTGGACTCTGTCCCTAACACTGTGAAGTCAAAATTGCCATAGAGCAGATATACAAGCTGTGGCTGGCTTATTGAGACCCTGTATGCATGGCTCAGTGAGATGGCTAGAGGGCTGGACTAGGAGTGTGGGCTGCTGTGGCCTGAGCAGTGTGAGCCTGCCCAGGATGGCTGTCTTGGTGGCAGATGTAGTAGTGGACTGTGTTCATGGAATTCACTTACTAGAAGTGAGTTGAAAATTATTGGTTTTCTTTCACCTATACTATTTAAAATATTACCTATGATAACTTAAAAAGAGGCTGTTTCTTTGGCAGTTTTGGGAATTTTAGTCAGTGGTAAATTAGCCCCTATTCTGGGCATGTGTGAAAAGGCTGCTCATCTTGTAGTAGGGAAGTGAAAGATAAAGGAGACCAGGGGCCACGGATCCTTTCAGAGTCATGTTTCCCTTGACCAGAGGATGTTTTATGGGTCCCAACTTCAGGTGTCTCTTCTCAATAGCGTCACCCTGGACACAGAGCCTTCATACATGGGCCCTGGGTTGTAGGGGACAACACTATCCAGACTGTAGCAAAAGTCATTTACAGCTCACTATGAGAGGTGGTTATCTGGCTTTTACATGGGGACCTGTCTTAGAGTTTCTATTACTGTGAAGAGATATCATGACCTTGGCAGCTTTCATAAAGGAAAATATTTCACTGGGGCTGGCTTACAGTTTAAGAGGTTTAGTCCATTATTGTCATGTGAGAACCATGGCAGCATGGAGGCAGGCATGGTACTGGAGAAGTAGCTGAGAGTTCTGCATCCCTACAGGCAACAGGAAGTGAACTGTCAATCACACTGGATGTAGCTTGAGCATAAGAGACCTCAAAGCCCACCCTCACAGTGATGTACTTCCTCTAACAAGGCCATACCTAATGCGCACATCTCATAATAGTGCCATTCCTATAGGCCAAGCATTCAAACACGTGAGTCTATGGCAGCCATACCTGTTCAGACCACCACAGGACCCTTCTGTCAAATCTTAATTACTATGGCATGTCTGGAGTGCACTTTCCCTGAAATGCTCTTCAAAAAAGAGGACTTTCAGACTTAGTGGGCCGAGTTTGGAAGTGTTTCATGTTGTACACTGGTGTCCTCTACTAAGGGGTTACTTAGTAAGTAGAGTGTCCCCTCAGGAAAGAGTGTGAGTAAAGAAATCTGTATGCCTTATACATTGTTGGTCAAGAGGCACGGCCTACAGTCCTTTGTACACAGAACACTTTTGATGTCCTATGAACCCCATGCTGGGCCAGGCCATGCAAAATAGTGAAATCTATATCCTGTCCTTGCCAGCATTATTCAGACACAGTTCTCCAAAGCAGGGAGATAAAACCTCAGTTTTAGGCCTGCTATAACTCATACAGTCAAGACTCAAGAAGTGTTACATAAGCTTATCCCAGACTTCTAGGGGAAGCCAGACACACGACTGTGAAAACAAGAGTGCAAATTGAGTATCATGTAGAAACTTCACTTACAGTTTGCAACTAATTTTACAGTAAATAGTGGAGTCTTTTCAAAATGCTTCTTTAAATTAAAGGAACTGCATGGTCACTGACACACACACACACACACACACACACACACACACAGAAAAAAAAAACGTGAAAAATGAAGGACTAAGTGGCTCATTATATACTTACACTATTGGGTTAAGAAAAAAGAAGTCCAAAGTAAGAATGAAAAGCTGCCATTCTGATCTCTGGAAGCTTTACATAAACAGAACTCACTTGCCTTGTGAAAGAACTCACTGGCATTTCAGAGATTCTGCCAGCTTTCTTTGATGACTTAAGTAACCCCAATTCTACCTAAGTACAGCAGCCTGTTAGGAGTGGGCTGCTTTAGGAGGCCACTATAGACTGTAAGCCAGAGTCCTAGGACAAAGTATCATGGCATTTGTGCTTGGCTTATATGTTTCTAAATATTTACCTCTGGTAAATATTTAAAGCTCTTGGATATAATGTTATTGTCTTTAAAAATGGAATTAAAATAACTGTTACAGAGTAACTGTTTAAGGCCTGTGGAGTGATTGTTTTTAAAAAGCCCTGTACCATGCTGGGGTATATTTATATACTTGTTGGCTTAAGACTTCTTGGCAGCAGGAGTTAATTCAGTAGTCTAGAGATATCTTCAATGTACATTTTCTTCATATATGAATAATTACTATTGTATACTTAATATACTCAAAGTGTATAGTTAGGAAAACAGTGTTTTAAAAATAGGATTCAACTTGATGCCTTTGTTAATTTGATGAGATTACTTCTTTTGTAGCAGTACAGATATTACAATGTATGGCTTTAATTCAAGAAGCAAAAATTTGTGGGATGTGAGTCCTAAGCACTCTGATATCCTTGCTGCTGGCAGTGAGCTTCCCAGAGTGGCTCATATGACCTGAAGTGAAAACTCTTGGCACTTTATGTGAATGGCCTTCTTGACAGGCAGACCATTCACAGAGAGATGGCAGGAGTCTGCAAGAGAAACATGCCACTTGCAACCTCTCTGAGTTACATTAGTGCTTAATTCTTGTGATTTTGTTTACACCAATGGCCAAAACACTTGAGGTAGTTATTACTTAAGTTGATTCTCCGTGATTCTGTAACAAATTACTGTCAGGGACTGAACTATCTAAAATGGCAATTACTATTACTGACTGTTTTGTATACCAAATGCAGTTGTCTCTTCCTATGCTGCCCCTCCAATGAACTATTATTTGTTTACCCTTCATAAAATGGATTTCCGCATTATTGGTATAACCCAAACAAATTTGGGAAGGATACTCAGATTCATACTGCTCGGGCTCCAGGAAGAGCTTTTAGTTTAAGAATTCCTTTTCTAACCTGAGCATCTGGTATTTTCAAATTAAGGCACCTTCTAAATTTGACTCATACATTATGGAAATCTGATGGCACAAGGGGTGGATAGGCTTGCTTTGATTTTATGAAATATTAATCATAGCTGTGATTAATGATTCAGCATTTCACATCTGGGTTATTCTTGTCATATTTGAAATTACACTATTAAGTACAGTATATAAGCTTAGTGTAGGTGGGGTCATTCTAATTCTCTAGTGTCCCTTAAAAATTAAGTGGAAATGTAACAATATACCAGAAGCTACCAGTGATAATCTGTGATATTGACAGTTCCTGGCATTTTTTTTATGCCCTCAAGGATTTTTCTATGCAAATCGGAACACATCTCTATGGGGAATTAAAGCTATAGAATTTACGTCCCAGAGAACTGCTGTTTTTAGCTAACCACAAGGCAGACTCTGAAGAGCTGTTTCTTACACTAACAGAGAGAATGCATGGAAGTGGAGTACCAGCACAGTGGTCCCACTTACCTGACTCTTGAAAGCATGTTTGGCCACTGCTATAGGCCAGTCACTGTGTTAAGTTCTTTGCACACATTTTCGTATTCAAAAGGGTGCATGCAGCTGGGAGTATAGGTCGTCAGTCTCCCTGCGTGCTCGGCACCAGACTCATGGTCTAGAACCTCCTGCTCAAGCAGCCTAGGGAGCAGAGGGTTGCTGGGTTTCACCCAGTCCAGACATTTGTCATCTGTTAGCGGAACACTGTACTTGGCATGTGATGCACACTTGTCATGCTTTCTTTCACATGTCTTTACTTAAATCATGTGTGAGTAATTATGAGTATAAACAACACCAGGAGGAAACGGCATAGTGAAAGAATATTCATAGAAAAATATAGACTTAAAGTGAAAATTAGTCTGACAAGATGAGCTGGGGTGAAGGCACTTGCTGAGTTCAATCCCTAGAACCCATGTGGAATTGGGAGGGAAGAGCAGGCTGTACAGAGGCATCCCCTGGCCTCCACACATGCACCCATATACAGACCATGCATATGCACACATAATAATAAATAGAACTTAGGAAAAAAATGTAACTGGAAACTGCTGGAAAGTCATTGGAAATGGTTAGTTTACCAGCCTGAACTTTGACTTGAAACTCATCTAAGAGGAAGGTCAGCTAGTGGGACAGTAGTTGCCTTGGTTACTGTAGACAATTAAAGAAACCCTTTCAAAGAGAGGAAGGTGTGTTCTGGCCATGTTGGTGTTCTCATAACTTACATATCCCTGTCTATGTTTGAAAGCCATGTCTCTGGCCACTGCAGTCTCAGGTCCGTGGGCTAGTTGACTTTTCCTGGAGCACCAGCTCAGGCCGCGCCACCTGCACACTGACATGCTGTGTCTGTCCACTCGCTACAGGTGAGGAAAGTTCCTTCCCTGGAAGCCTTGACCTGTTGAGAGTGTCAAGAACTGCTTTTTAGAAACCAGTGTGTTGAAAACGTTGTGATCTGCTGCCCACATGGAGTTTTGTTCTAATGTGCGTTAGCTGCTGAGAAGCCCAAGGGTAGAGCATTTGCTTAGCAAAAGTGAAAATCAGAGTTCAGTCCCTAGCACTACATACACACAGGCTAAAAGTACCCTAACCACGGTCAACTAGACTTTTAAAATCTTAGATTGTAAGATTGGATTTTAGGTAGGTAGTTACCAAGCTAGAGATGCCTTAAGTTCACTGGGTCTAAGTGTAAAGTGCATATTACTACCTAAGTTAGGATTTTTTTTTTCTCAAGGAATATTTATATCCTATTTGTGAAACTGTTAGGGAAAAGACATAGTTTATGAGGGTTTGGTTGTTTTAGCCATACTCACAGGTTTGAAATTTACAAGTTGTTATAGACATTTTTAAGTCAGTCAAAGTGTTGTAAATTCTCATTATAATTACTGCCCCTTGGTGCAGATGACGTTTTATTAAAACACATTTTCTTAATCTGAAACTAGACTGAGGAGGGAGCACTTACAATAAGGGGTGCTCAGGAAAATGATAAAATAGATTATCAGGAATACTGTACCGTCGTTCTCATTTTAGCTGGGCATTTTGTTTGCCTTAGGAAGTGTATGGAAAGATCCTCCAGCTAGAAGCACACAGAGGTCCACTTTCAGGAAAAACTGAGCCCAGGTAAGTTCTTGCCTTTCATTGCTAGTATGATGCCTAAAATTTGGACAGTATTTCAGCGATAGTCACTAAAGTTAAGTTTCTAAATAAGTGGTTTTTATTTAAGAGGAAACATACTGAGCTTATTTTTATGTTACCTCATTCCAAACTTGTGGATGAAGTGGTATTGAATCACTTTTGGATTGTGATGTTCTCCGTTTTGTGTATAGCTGCACACTTACTCAGCATTTGCATATTTTAGTGGTTGTATTTCTATTTGACCGATTGATCAGATCCATCAACTGTGCATCAGCTTTCCACCGCCCTACTCGTGTATTTGTTCTTGTACAAAACATCTTATTCACTTGTTCAACTTGTGGCTGTGGCTTTTTTTTTTTTAAATGAGGACTTTATTACTACTTCAGTTGGTTGATAGGGAAGCACTATACTTTTTATGTCTTCTTAGTAAATTACACAGCCACAATCGTAAGCTTGAAGGAATCTAGTAGCTTTTAAATGAGTTTCAGAATAACACATTTAACTCTTCAAACCTTTGCTCACAGTGTGTTTCTAAAGTAGATTGAGAGAATGGAGTGTTTCTCCAAAATGGTGTGTGTAGGAGTACCCCTGAATAGCATGAAAATTTGTCTCCATATCGTGAATTACTACTGTATGTAGGATCTTTTGTGATATAACTCTAATTGCATGCTTAATTAAAAATATATGTGATATTTTAACAGAGACCTGATTGGCAGCAGATGGCTGATTAAGGAGGAACTAGAAGAAATGTTAGTGGAAAAACTGTCAGATCAAGATGTGAGTAATTAATCTTTTTAATTTAAGGGGACCTGTGTCATGAGAATGCAGACAATTGCTGTATTAAGATCCTAATAGTGATGCTCCTCAGAGCCAGGTGTTCCCCAGACACTTACCCTTGTTCTTATACCGCCCTTGTTGATTTCTGCAGTCAGGAAAGTGACACGTTTGTCTCCAGATCCTCCTTTTCCTTTTGTGAGTGCCCTCGTGTCCTCTGCCAGTTGTAGGGAGTACAGCAGATGTTGGTTTTTGTTCTCTTCAGTAAGGCCAATAGTTAATTTTATGAGCTAATGGTGAATGCAGGCAGCCGTCAAGTAGGAAAGAATATAGCACGTGGTCACCTTCGTGCAGTGTGTAACTTCCTGCCGTACCATATTCATGTGCCGGGTCCATGAGGGCAGTAGTGGTTTTTATTTATCTTGGGAGCTGTACATCAGCTGTGTCACAGACACTCAGAATGCTGGCTCTACACTGCATTTTCCTAAACCTCACCCAGACCTGACAGGAATCCAAGGTGAACAAACACCTTCTGTGAATCTATGTCCTGTAAAATTCAGGACCCCGTCTTAATTGTATTTATTGTGTTGAGTGTTCTGATAGAGCCCATCATTATCGGGGAAGTTGGATGTAGTCCATATTTAGGTGTATAATAGAGAAGATTTATACTCTGATCCTGCTGTGGCAGTGACTAGTAGTGCCGGTGCCTTGCCACCACCGGCTTTAAGTTTGCCCCTTGCTTGTTGCAGTTTGCTTAGACAAGGTGTCAGGAATTTGGTTGGTGGCAGATCTGGAGGGGATTGCTAGGATCTTAACTGCTAAGTCCTGCTGTGTGTGAAGTGAATTGGAAAGATCTCTGTGTCTTCAGTGAATCATGATTTCCAGCCACCATTCTGATTTTTGTAAAATTCGGGGATTTTTGTCTGTTTTTCCATTTGGGGATTACTCTAAGGACTTTAATACAAAACAGAGCGTAGGAGGTAATCAGAATGCCTGGTATTAGCAGAAGTCCTGGAAGTTGTGTCTGTGATAATAAAGCTGAGGGGAGTGGGAGTGCTGTGTGGCTTCCTGAACCATAGCCTGGTTCACGAACAAAGCTGTGCCATGCACAGTGAAGGAATTGTGAGCCTAGCTGAGTCCAAGGACACAGCCGTGGGACTGGGAGGAAGAGGAAAAGGCCTAGCAGCATGGACCATGAGTGTGTAAGATCTCTATGCTGACTTAGAACGTGCATGCCTTCTCTTTTCCTTGTCTCCCAGGAAGCTGTGTTTGAACAGTGGTTTTAATATTAATCAGACTAAGGAGACTCTTAATTTCACATTACCATTGAAGGAGATTCACTGGGAAGGCAAGTGTGTCAAAGTTGGGTATGACTTTTAGGGCTGGCAAGGAACAAATAAGTCATCAAAAACTGGGCTCCACAATCCATATTAACTAAGGCTCTTAAGTATAGTTGTTTCCTTCTCCACAGACACTCTAAGTGATTATTCTGGCTTCTAATTTTAAGGGGTTAATACCAAGTTGTTTACTTTCTAATCACATGTTCAAGAACTATTAAAAAAAATGCACAGAGTAGCAAGGATAATTTATTTCAAGAGGTTGCCCTTTAAGTCAAGTGTCTCTTGAATTTTTAAATAGCTTGATTGTTCGGTTTTAAAGGAAATCATAAACATTAAAGTAACACAGCTTGAACAGCCAAAAATATATTTGCCAAATGTATTATGAAATATAACTTAAGGGGAACATTTTCTCAAAATCAGACTCTTCCGTTCTTTATAACTAACTGGAAATTATTTCTAATGTTCCTTTTGATGCAGTTCTGTCAATAGACAGAATAGAAGTTGTACTTTTGAAGATCATCTAAATATTTTTGAAAACAATTTTAAATATCAATTTCCTAGTCATAATGCAGAGAAATTGATTTTTTTGAATGATAAATCCCTTTGTTTTTTGAGAGGAAAGCTTAAGCACTAAAGATCCACGAAGAAAGTGATGCATCTGCATGCTGTTTTAAAAGCAGCATGAAGATGCAGAAGTGTCAGCCTGTCAAAATTCATCAAGAAGGCAGCATTGGAAAGATCAAGTATATAAAAATAGCCAAACTTTAGCAAATGCAATTACACTTGCTTCTTCTAATGAATTCTATTGTCTGTAGTATGTGCAGTTCATCCGACTGCTGGAAAAGTTATTGACGTTGCCGTATGGGCCCGCCGAAGAAGAATTTGTGCAGAGGTTCCGCAAAAGTGTAACTATTCAGTCAAAAAAGCAGGTGATTGAACCGGTGCAGTATGATGAGCACGGCAAGGCCTTCAGCACCAGCGAAGGTAATAACATTCCACGGAGAGACGCAAGGACTGTCTGTTCTTACCGATTGCTCCCCAGTGCCTGCTTGTTTTGTTGGGGTTTGCTGCTGCTACATTGGGTTTCCTACTTTTAATGTTCTATTG
Organism: Peromyscus nudipes; assembly: GCA_902168325.1. Classification (NCBI taxonomy): domain Eukaryota; kingdom Metazoa; phylum Chordata; class Mammalia; order Rodentia; family Cricetidae; genus Peromyscus; species Peromyscus nudipes. The sequence goes on along the minus strand of CABHPH010161484.1, from coordinate 54,182 downwards.
GAGTGTTTTGTTTTTAACAAACAAAAAAACCTGACCTTACACTCTTGTAAGAGAAAGTGTGGGTCCACACACACTATTTCATGTTTTCAATTGGAAGAATCAACAAAATATTTGTGATAAGGGGTCTCAGAAACTACAAATGATCAGTGAATCTGCATTTCAGATGTAAACATGTAACATAAAAACTTGAGGCTTCAGTTCGAATTTTCTTGGATTATGAGTGAGGACGTTAGACATCCATCTTTCAAAAGTTGATGTGTTAAATGTATTTACAGTTCTTAAAAATTTAACCTCAGTCCTTAGTCAGGTCCCTTTTAAAATGTCACCTTTCCTAAGGATTTCTTTCATTTCTTTTCAATTGTGTTTCATTCTAGTGTTCACATATTTTTAAATATTTGTGTTGATTCATTTTTATTAATTATAAAAAACAATGAGTTGATTGCTATTTTTTGGAGCAAGACAAATGAATGTGAATATCTTGGTTCTTGAAACAAATTTGAAGTCATTTGTGTTTCTAAAATGGAATTGAAGAGCATAATTACCTCCCAATCACTTTATTACCTCAGTTGTAGTGTGAGTCACCCATTACTGTTGGCTGCTTTTGTAGTGCTTCTAGAACTTTCCTCTCTGCAGGGTTATGCAGTAGGGAGCTGTGATCTCCCTGGGCACTCTGAGGCACGCACGGTCTTGAACTCACTTGCGGCTTTTCTGTCCTGCAGGCAGGAGAAAGAGCGCCACAGCCCGGGCAGTTGTTTACGAGCACGGAAGTGGGAAGATCCACGTGAACGGAGTTGATTATCTGCTTTACTTTCCTGTCACACAGGACAGGTGTGGTTTTCATTCCTGCTTTGAGGGAAAGCATGCTTTATAATTCATCATGATAATTAAGAAGACCGCCGTTTTCTGATTGTTTATCTGAAGGATTATTTCTCTTCACCAATAAACTAGCTAAGCGGAAACTACTGCTATTTTTCTAGGTAGTTTTTCAGATTTTTAGAAAACGATTCCTAGAAGCCCCCATTAATTGACTCATTTTGTCAGATCCTACTGGAATTTGAATATTGTGAGGCACGTCTCACGTTCTGAAATGCAGAGTGTGCCAAAACGTAAGGAAAGCACGTATCACCTTCTGACGGGAAGACAGGCATTCACGGAAAGCAGCATCTCCAGAAACCAACCCTGCCTTCTTAATTGACGAGGCTGAGAAGCAAGGGGAAGTGTGAGCAGATCTCCATGGCTTAGGCTCGCTTCTCCTAATTGTGAACATTAGGAAAGGTCTGCCTTGTCTCTTTCGACTTTCTTCTGCTTGGGGAAGTTAATTGTACATATGTTGAGGAAGCAAAGAAACCTGAGCTATGTAAAGTCAAAATACAAGTTTTGCTCCGTTCCTGGTGCTGTGTGTTATCCACAGAGAGGCAGACATTTGTCAGAAACAGGCATTAGACGTCACATGCCCCTTAACTCTCCTCCCCTTGACACTCTCGAGTGAACCGCCTTGCAGAGCTCTTCTCGAAGGTGGTTATTTTTCCAGTAGTTGCTTTTGGGTCTGTGCATAGCAGAAGCTGCGTGATTATTTCCTCGCTTCTCCACCTTCTGTTTCCTGAGTGTGTGGTGGTGTTTGAGGGCAGAGGGACTGCAGCTCCTCTCATGCTTGTGTAGGGACAGAATAGCTACCTTGGGAATGTGCATTGTGTGCCTGTGTCAGGGAGGAGTTTGTTCTTGACTCATGTGATAAAGATTGAACTCATTCTGCTGCCGTCGTCTGAACTGGAATAGATGGAGGAAGCTCAGGAAAAGCCAGAGAGGTCCACACCACAGGACAGTGACTTAACTAGAGACAGCAAGGAGTGGCATTTGATGGGTGGCCTGTCTGTCACTTGTCTTCAGAAATAATTCCTGATTTAACAGCAAGTCTCAACCCTATCTTGATCTGGCTTTCAGTTGCACCTTAAATCTTACCCAGCCGCCCCCTTTTGAGACAAGGTCTCACTGCATAGCTCTAGCTGGCCTGGAACTTGCTTTGAGACGCAGACAAGCCTCAAATTTACCGAGATCCGCCTGCCTCTGCCTCTCGAGCACTGTGATTAAAGGTGTGTCCACCCCTCCGGCAGCTTCTGTTTGTACTTTGAACTCAATCAGCAGCATCTTCTGTGGTCCATCTTGCCCAAGGCATGAAAAAGATGTCAGTGCCATCTAAGACGACTCTTCTAAGGAGGAGTAGCTCAGGGATAGAGTGCTTGCCCAGTGCACACAAGGCCTTGGGTAAATAAATCAATTAAAAAAACTCGGCAGAGGTAAAGGCAAGATAACAAAAGCCAGCTCTTTTGCAGATATGACAGTGAGCATCATATTGACATGGTGTTGAGCAGGTGCTTGTTCACCTGAGTGGGAGGAGGCACAGAACCATGCTTGTGTGTGGCCTGCTCCCTGGTCCTGAAGGGGCAGGCTGGACTGTGTATGCATCTTAGAGAACTATAGTAGGAATGTGTGATTTGGGGTGGACAGAGGCATGTTCACTGTGATTTTGGTAACTTTAAAAACAGCATTGTGGAGATGAGCATCTTACATTATGAAGAAACATTAGAATACACCTCATTTAGGAAAGCCAAATGGCATTTGAGTATTGCTTAAGAAGGCATTTTAATTTATACCTGACCATTGAATCCAAAGGTTGGATTCAGTGAGTAAATGGAGTTCCTCAGCTGTAACACTTCTTTACAAGGTAATTTTCACAAAGTTCTCCTGAGATAATCAGTAAACAATAAGGTCAGTGAACTGCTCTGCCCTGTCAATACCCAAAAAATGTCTGTGAACCTTGCATAAAAGCAAAGCATTCTAAACCTCAGGAGGATCTGTCTGTGTTTCTATGTCTTGGTGTCGAGTTGACGGAGAACTGTGAATAGTGTGGCAGGCATCGTTTGGTTTTTCTAACTGGTCACAAGGTTAGTAGCTTATGAAGTTGTATGTCTTCAGAGGAGGCTTACCCTATGTATTTGTGATGTGCCTTAGAGAACAGTTGATGTTCCCTTTCCACTTCCTGGACCGGCTGGAAAGGCATGATGTAACCTGCACAGTCTCCGGGGGCGGGAGATCGGCGCAGGCAGGAGCCATACGCTTGGCAATGGCCAAAGCTTTATGCAGCTTCATCACCGAGGACGAGGTGGAGTGGATGAGACAAGGTAGGTGTGTGTGTGTGTGTGTGTGTGTGTGTGTGTGTGTGTGTGTGTGTGTGTGTGTGTGTGTGTACGTGCACGTGCACATGCACAGATCCTGCTGCTGCCTTGTTGATGTTACTTAGACTAGTGTGAGAAAACTTCCTCTTGGAATCTCAGCCCACTACTATCTCCCATTCTCCAGAAGTCATTTTCAGGCTGGATTTCTACAAAGTAAACCAAGATTAGGACAAGGAAAGGTCCTCCCTCTCAGCCATTGACATTTGTCCCTGCTAAAATATGCAGCCCCAAGGCCGGTGGGAATTATTTTGGCCTTAAGGCATAATCTTTTGTGCAGCTGAACCAGCATATAACTCAACTGTATTTGAAACAGATTGGTTGATTTACTTTATCATAAGAATCAGTAGTAATGATAGGTGAATTTTTCCAGCATTATTAGAGATTTTCCTTTTTTCCACTGTGATATTGCAGTGTGATTTTATTTTCTTTTTCATTCCACTTCATGACCCTATTACCTGGCTGGGCATGAATGGAGGAGTCTGCACAGTGGGATAAAGAATGTACTTCATTTTTGCACTAGGATATTGCTTAAACATGTAGGAGTCATTCAAGCTCAAGATGGTCTTTGCACCATCTACAGGAAGAAAGTGTTGTATGTGCAGCAGATGCAGCAGCCCTCCGGAGTCACTTAGTGCTTTGAACTGCACCCCTTTTCAGGGCATACGACACTTTATTTGGTCTCTTTACCTGTGGCCCCAGCCACTGGGACATGACAGGGTGGTACTTGTGGCTTAGGCTGCTTGATTTTCTATTGGAATGTTCCTTGCTTATAAATAATTTGCCATTTTATCAGATTCACCAACTTGTGAAAATAAGCAGATAGTGAAGGAGGTGTACTCTTTGGAGCTATGCGCTTATGACTTTGAATTTAATGTAGGACCCATCTGTATCCCATTCAAAATTATTATTTTATTCCATAAGCCCTGTGCCAATAAGAAGACTGCTGGTGTTACCAAAGTGAAAAGGAGCAGGTTCAGCAGAGCATGCCATTAATCCCAGGTCAGCCAGAGCTACATAGTGAGACCCCATCTCAGCACAAAAGGACAAGTAAAAACAGTGGTCTGTGTATCTGTTTATATAAGCACTAGCGTACTCCTGGTGTCTGTGATGGTGACTAGCATTCCCTGTAGACCGACAAATGTTGAAAGTAACTCAGGAGTTGTCTCAAAGCGTGATTGCTCCTGATGACTAGACGGCAGCACTTCCATCTAAAAGTGACTGTTCTTCTAGAACAGATCAGAACTTATTCAACTTCTGAAATAAGACACCAAGGAATATCATTTTCACAGAAATTCTAGCCAGATCCTTCTTTTTCAAATGTGTTCAGCTGTTTGTTTCTATCTGCCCCTTTGCCTGTGCTGTTAATAGGTGTCCGTGCTTCCTCAGACCTCGCTGACCAGGTGTGGTGGCATACACCCATAATCCCAGCAGCTGGGAGACAAATGTGAGGATCACAAGCTCAGGGTCGTTCTTAGAAATATGAACAATACATCCTGACTCAGTAAATAGCGGCTGGCCACAGAAGAACGGCTTCAGCCTAAGTGGAACAGTATTGCTGAACCAAAGAAAGAGTCATAATTCTCCTACGATGCAGAAAAAAGACTCATAAAACGTTGCTGGTGTCTGTTTCTGAAATTAGAAAAGTATCCCAAAAGTGAAAACAGTCTGCCATCTTGACGGGAGTTGTTGGTTTGGTGCATGCCTCCAGGTTTTTCTGATAGCAGTTGCTGTAAATGTCATGCAGTTCACTCCTGGTCTGCTAGGCAGCCTGTGTTTCCCACACTCACAAAGGCTTCTGTTTATGCTGCAGCTGGACTACTTACTCCTGACCCCCGGGTCAGAGAACGGAAGAAGCCAGGCCAGGAGGGTGCCCGAAGAAAGTTCACCTGGAAGAAGCGCTAACTAAGGCTTTCACAGGCGAGCGAAGAGCACCTGTGCTGTATACCTGGCTTGGGGTAGACATGTTCATGTACACTAACCAAGGGCAGACAGCATATTTAGACATTGTTTGGCCTTTGAGTTATGACATGACTTATTTTTACGTGCTATTTTGTTGTAATTACCATTAAAAATAATACAAATAATGTTGGTTTCGTTCTTCATTTTTTTTTAACTTTTTCAAAATACAGGAGCATAATTTACAAAACCTTGGCATATTGGGCTTGAAAGTTCTACTCACCCCGTTGTGCAGATGGGATTCTGTTTGAAGGGTGAAGCAGCCTCCCTGAGACAGACCCGCTGCCTGCCCATGCCGTAGGCCCAGAGTAGGACTTGCTGCACCAGGCCCGCTGGCCCACACAGTCAGTCGTTCTTGCAGTGTGCCCGTGGAATTGAGAGCTAAGAGTTCTCAGAGTGGAGGGAATGGGTTGCCCAGGAGCTCAGCGCGCTAGCAAGCTCTGAGCCTCCAGGGTTGGGTGGCCGGTGAGGCTGCAGCCGGTGGGGGCAGTTCAGCCCCAGTCGCTGGACAGAAGTGTGCTGAGGCTGAGCCTGTTTGGATCCGTTTGCAGTTTGGGTTTTATAAGTTTTCATCATATATTTAAGGTATACAATAGGGTATTTTGACGTACATAATGAAATGTTTACTGCAATCAAGAGAAAGAACACACCCATCACACCCTTTGTGTGTGGAATGAAAAGCAGAATCCCAAGGTGCACGCACTGCGTTAGCTGTGTAGACTCACTCTTCTGTCCTGTGGTGCTGAGACTTCTCACGCTTGACCAGGTCCTCTCATTGTCCCTACCCCGCTACACCTCTGCATGGTGTGACCACTGTTGTGCTGTTTCTCCAAGTTCAACTCTCGTCTTTCTGTGCCCACTTGTTACACTCTGTGTGATGTCCTCAAGGTTCATCCATGTCAGGTGGTCAGGATAATTTTAAAGTCTGAATTATTATATAATTCATATGTTATATAGGCTCACATAAACACACACACACACACACAGACACACGCTTACGTTGTGTCAGCTTGATGCCATTTAAAATCACGTAGACAGACCACTCGGCCCGTCTGTGAGGGTGCTTCTAGAGATGTTTGTTAAATGGGAACTCCCACATACTCTGGGCCTATAGCATGGGCAGGCAGCGGGTCTGTCTCAGGGAGGCTGCTTCACCCTTCAAACAGAATCCCATCTGCACAATGGGGTGAGTAGAACTTTCAAGCCCAATATGCCAAGGTTTTGTAAATTATGCTCCTGTATTTTGCATCTAGACAACACCTTGTAGGTCGGGGTCCCAGATGGGCTAAGACAGGGAAAGTGAGTGGAGTGCCTGCATCCCCTCCCCCACTTCCTGACTTTGAATGCCTCAAGCTGCTGCCGCCATGCCTTGCCTGCCCCATGCCCTGTACGCACAAACGCCAACCCCAAATCAACCCTTCCTCCTCCGAGTGCTTCTTGACAGGTACGTTGTCCTAGCCATACAACAGGCAGTACTCACCACCTACTGATTGCTTTACTGGTCCGTTTTGGAATCCATTTCCAATCAGCAAGATGGAAGGTAGAGGGTAAGGTATCCTTAAGCTTTCCCCCACAGAGCCTCATTGGAGGTGCTTGGAAAGGGATTTGGTTAAGGAAATGGCAACAGGGGCCTCTGGGTAAAGGTCCCTGGACCAAGAGGGCTGCTCTGCAAATGGCCTGGGGCAGGGAGGCAGTCTGGGCTCCCTTACTGACTCCCTCAATGGTAGCTAGAGATGGGCTGGACCCCAGGCCAGGTGTGCAGATCTCATAGGGAGACCTGCCAGGTAAAGTGGTTGGCTGTGACCCATCACACCGGTGTTTGGCCAGGAGCTGGACTCTTCAGTCACAACTGACAGTTAAATTGAAGTTTGCTCTGGGGTTCCTAACTACCCTGGCTTAAATGAAGACACTTACATTTTTATCTTCTTACAGTTTTGTAGTGGATCTTTGAGGGAAAATAAGGCAATTATGGTAGAGTATTTTAAATTAAATGATTCAGTTGCTTACCTATTTAAGTATATAAACATGTATTAATTGTACAAAATGAGTTTCATTATGACATTCTGAAATGTGCACATCGAGTACTTTGTCCATGCTCAACCGATATCCTTATATACCTCTATCCTCTACTACATTTATTTTCAAGTCTTTTTTTTAAATCTAGATTCCACATAGAAGAGAAAATGTGATACTTGTTTTTTCTGAGTCTGGCTTATTTTACTTAACATGAAATTGTGTCCAGTTCTGTTCATTTTCCTGCAAATGACATAATTTCATTCCTATGGCTAAAAAATACTATACCACAAATGCTTTAATTACTCAGAAGTCATTCCCTAATTCTCGGTCTTCCTTACTAGAGAGGTTTTTTTTTTGGTGGTGATTTCTTGATGAATTTGCTTTTTAAACTCTCAGGGGAGTTTTGAGATATTTTGTACACACCCAAATCCTTAAAGAGAAGTAACACGACGCAGAAAACGTAAAGCCTACAGACACCCAATGCATGGGGTGAAGTTGCAGTTAGTAAGCTATGATTCTTGCCATATCGCAGTCCCTCTAGTGATGTGGTGTCTGGCTTTGGTCAGCCATGTTTAGCCACAGTCTTTAGGCATGCTTTTGATTTAAGTCAGTGTGACGGGAGAGGAAACGTCATCCCTGTGTAGCATGGGTCTGTAGAAAGCATTGGATCTCCTAGCATGTCTGAGCACTGCCTGGGTTTTGCCTTGTCTGGCATGCTTGTAGCAAGATAGTGCTGACTGAGGTGTTCCCGTCTGGTCCTTACCTCCGTCACTCCCATGCCATGGAGGTGATGTGGTTGTGGAAACCCAGAAAGATGTAACAACGAAACCAAGAGGAGGAGTGAAGCCAGCATTGATTCAGAGGTAGAGATGATATTGGGGGGCGGGGGGAGAGAAACCGGGGAGCGGGGAACGAGCTTGGCAGGTCTGGGGTTGCTGAGAGGGAAGAGTTCATTGTGAAAACTGGTTGGGAAGGGTTGAGGCAAGTCTGGAGGGCCAAATTGCCATGGAGATGTAACCATACCACCAGGAGCAGCAATGAGACCTGAGTAGAGTAGGGGTTTCAACCACGGTTAAACAAGAGGGTTGTTGTAGAGCATTAGTTTAAAATGTGTTACATTTGTTCATGCTGTGGAATATTAGTTTAATGATGCAAAGATGACATGTCGCATTCTCTGTGTTGCATTTGTTTAACTCTGTGAAACTGTGTTACTTTGCCTGTCTAAAACACCTGATTGGTCTAATAAAGAGCTGAAGGGTCAACAGCGAGGCAGGAGAAAGGATAGTGTGGGGCTGACAGGCAGAGAGAATAAATGGGAGGAGAGAATAAATGGGAGGAGAAATCGGAACAGATCAAGGAGTGAGAGAAGGAGGACTCCAGGGCCCAGCCACCCAGCTACACAGCGAGCCACAGAGTAAGAAGTAAAGAAAGGTATGAAGAACAGAGAAACAGAAAAGCCCAGAGGCAGAAGGTAGATGGGGTAATTAAGAAAAGCTGACTAGAAACAAGCCAAGCTAAGACCGGGCATTCATAAGTAAAAATAAGCTTCCGTGTGTATTTATTTGGGAGCTGGGTAGCAGGGCCCCTCAGAACTAAGAGTAAAAACAACCAACTACAGAGGGTCCTTTTAAAGGTAGATGAAGCAGTGTCACCATAGTTAATATAATAAAAATATTTGAGCCTTATTAAATCCTACCTTTCTAAACTGCAGTTCTGGACCCCAGAGGTGCTGAGAGAAAAAAAAATGTTTTAAAAAAAAATCTTCAGGTAGCTGAGAAATCATTTGCAGGCACAAGAAAGGAGGCTGCTGAAACATAGAAGGCAGAATTCAGAGGGAGAAATGTTTCTCAGCTCACCCGGGCAGATGTGGTAATGCAATGGGTGGTACAGATCTTCCGTATAAAGTTGGGCCAGCCATTGGATGGAACTTTGGGAGAAGCTGGGGGAGGGAAGTGAGGGGGGCCAGTGAGGCCTGCGGGGTTTGTGTCCCTGCCTACAGCACCTACAGTGTTTGCCCCACATTTAGAAGCAAGAGACTAGGGGGACCATCCCACTGAGGGATTTGGAAGATGGAAATAAAGAAATACAGTGGGAAGACCAGAAGCTCCTCAAATGCTGGTCCTCCATGTGGAGAAATGTCTTAAGAGTAAAGCCCAAGAGAGGGAGCAGAGCATCACAGAGGGGAAATCAGCAAACAAGGCATATGCTGCCCAAGAGGCCCCTTGGGAGTCCCCATTCCTCTAACAATCTCCTTCAGCTTTATTGTCCACAGTGTTAGTCTTCAAGGTAGAAACTGAGAAAACCATCACTCAGCGAAGTCTAGTAACTGGCCCTAAGCTGTGCAGCTAGTAGCCAAGCCGGGCTGAGACAAGAGCCCTGCCTGGCTCTAGAGCTGGTACCATGGAATGAGGCCAGGCAGGCTGACCCCTAACCATGGTGGCTCATTTGTGAGGTGGAGAGAAAGCGTTGTCTCCAAGTACTGCTAGGATTCAGTATGTACATGTGAACCACTTGGCCTGCAGGAAATTGCCTGTAAATGCTGGTGTGAGTACCGAGCCTCTGACATTCAAGCTAAATAGAAGTACATGGCTGTCTAATCAGAGTTTGGATTCCTTCAGCACCAAGTACTTTGGCTACTGGGGGGCAGGCAGGAGTAAATGTTATAAATGTTGGGACAATTTGATGTGTTGGATCAGGTGTGTGCATGCCTATTGAAGTAAGTAGGCTAACCCTGGCCCAGGAAACCCCACAGACAAAAAATTCAGCCTGGCAGCCATCAAAACCATATTAGATAGCTCCTGATAAGGAACCTACAGCTATTTATTAAAAAAAAAAAAAAAAAAAAAAAAAAAAAAAAAAAAAAAA